>CABFOW010003571.1:0-11914 GCA_902141385.1 Timema californicum
ATTTCAAATCCATAGAACGGTTTTGTCACAATCTTTTATTTAGTTTTACCATGTAAACAAGTGTTGACCGGCCTCTTAACTTTTTCACAATTGTTTTGTCAAGTATTGTAAAATTTAACTTAATATAATTTATGTTTTTACTGTCTTTAGGTTGAGTATACTCTAATTTTGATAGTAAGAAGAGTAAATGACAGTCACAAGCGTTAGTAAATCAACATTGATTCATTCATAACTCAAGTAATGTGATTTACATCTTCAACTTTCGATAGATATTATAAATCGGCCTACCTTTAAAATAATTAAGTAAAATGCCATCAAAGTTGACCACAATTTTTTATCTATTTGTATTTAATAACATTGTTCTTCCTAGAAGAATTAGAGTATACCTGGCCAAACGCAGTTGAGGGGGGAGGGACTTTATAGTTATCAGTTATCACACTCAATTTTTTTCCATCCTCGTCAGAAGAATGTTGGTGCATTTCCTATAACACTCCTTCAAGTGTACAAACAGAAAGAATGTTGAACGAGAACTACTACAGGTATGCATAATTTTGAAATCGAAACCCGGCCTTCCAAACATGAGCCGAGAAAAAAAAGGCGAAACCCACCCTCTCCTTTCTTTGTCTCGGTATTTTATTGTTTCCCGCGAGCTGTGCAGTGTTGAAGTAATCTATTTTTGGAAAGAATGTATACCTGCCAGTCAGTCAACCCTACAGGCAACGAAATATCTACAAGTGAATTAACAGAGAGAGAAATTGAATCGAATTTCTCTACAAGCACGAAGCGTAGTGAATTTTAAACAAAATAGAATGTATGGGGGCTCGCCCTTAAGGAATCTACATACCTATAATTAGTATACCTGTAAGATTCACCTCTACTGACGCATCTGTTCGGTATAGTTGAACGTGTAGATGATAACACTGTTCTGTTATTTCGGTCTCCACAGGCAACCGAAACAAATGGGAATTTTCATTCGATATACCTTCGTCGGAGAAAACAGGCGTACCTGGACCGTGTACCAAAGTATGGCGCTGACTCAATTCAGTAATTTATTATTATTTTTTAACACCCCTGTCATACTATCTGTATTATAAGCATTTATGATAAATTTTATGGGGTAGGGATGCATAAATATTTTTTTCAAAATTAATAGACACATATTCTTGTGAAAGGAGAGTGGGAAACCCTTTAGGAAAAACCACCCTCAGTGGACCCGACCGGGATTCGAAACCTGATCTTCCTGTCATCAGCAAGCCAGTATAACACGAGAGTGACACCTTAAATCATTCGGACAAATGAAGCGAGTAGTTCAGTTGTCGCCTTTGCCACCGCCACGCCGTTCACTATTTTAACACAATCTGAGAGATTTCATTCTCGCCGCGTGCCTTGTTTTACATAATGACGGTAGGGTGTAGAAGAAGTCATCGTGAGTGCTTTGAAAAGTTCATAGAAATATATAAATGTGAACTACAGTAGCCACATGGCTAGGTATATACCTAAATTTTGACTGTCAGAAGTGACAGCTGCTAAACACATGTTTTTGCAGATCATATGGTTCGGCGTAGGGATACATAATTAGGTTTGATAACTTTTCAAAGCTGTCAGCTGTCAGTCAGCACCAAATAAGTCATAGGGCTACTGTATGTTTCTGGCAAAATTAAGTCAAAACCAAAGCCGCTATAAAAAGAAAAAAGCTATTTATTTGAAATTGGTCGAAAATCTGAAAGAGATCAATCTGACTTTTATTTTAAATTTTTGTCAAATTATTTATAGCTATTAACAAGCCAGCAAAGGCTGTCTATTGACGCCATTGCTATCAGACAGTGAAAAAAAAAATTGAGCGAGAAAATAAAAACTGGGAATTGAATGAGAACAGTATCGTGTGGATGCACTAGCACAAAGGTCGACCGCGGCCACTTGTTTGGCCGATTGTATTGGTGATCCGATTAAAAGAGATTGAGAAGAGAAAGGAAATGAAAGAGTGGGTTTGAAGATTATAAAAATCTAAATATCAAAGCTGTCTGACTGATGGACATTTATAGTTATGCCTTCGTTTGTGCTAGAGGAGCTATAAACTATCATTCAACAAAGTATTATAAGATTATGCAGTATCATGCATCAAACTAAAATTTAAATGGTTTACGAGAAAATACTTTTTTCAGTGAAACTATATAATCTGTAGTTTACCCACGTCGGTGACCGTTTGCTCTGACTCAGGAGTCTTCAAACCTTTTGCTATGCGGGCCACATAATATATTTTACACATTTTTGCGGGTAAAAGTAACGTTCAGCTGTTATTTTTGCCCTGAATGCCTTGACATGCGTCAATAGATCATAAATCAAATTTGTTCCAACATGCTAATTTAGATTAAAGTCATCTCGCCAGTCATGTCTATAAAAAAAATCCACTTTCCAAGGTCAGTAAGTGTTTGATAAAAGTGATTGACATTGATTTTTCTGTGTGAGAAATTAATAAATTTATATGTAATAAATTATATTTATAATAATTAGTCAATATAATTATTTTAAAAAAATTAGGTAACATCTTTCGGAACTTTCCTTTGATAACCCTCTGCCAGGAGACTTGGAACTATCTAAAAATCGTCACAGTCAAGCCGTTCTGTTGTCGGTGTAAGGAATGGTGTCTGCGACTGAAAATGAGGGTTTGCAATTCCGACAGCATCTGGCTTGGTGTCATGAGGGGAAGCACGCGTGTGGAAAGAAACTGGGCATGTCAAATAAACTGCGTGGTTAATAAAATAACGAAGAGAAACAATTAATTTGTTTTTTGATAAAATCTTTGAAAGGGCCGAATATAATCTTTTGCTGGGCTGAGTGTGGACCACGGGCGTTAGTTGGTCTAACTTGTTACTCCAGCAGTAGACTAGACTGCCGCTGACGGGTAGAACGAGGTTCGAATCTCGATCGGATGTACTGAGGATGGATTTTTCCAAAATGGTTTTCTACTTTCCATTCACGCAAATGTGAGCACTTCCTATAAATATAACCTTACTAATCCCTAAAACAACTAACGTAATTAGTACATACGCGTGTAACTTGAGCGGGTAGTAAGACGTGGTGATAAAATAAATGTAGTTGGATGAAAAAGTCAGTTTCAACCAATGAAAGGACTAGTTTTAATATGCAATATAATTTTATTATTAAAACAAAGAAGGGCTATTTTTACCAATGTAACAAACACTATAAACCGATGGCTATAATTCATTCACGACCTAAGTTTACATGGATGACAGCTCTAAATGTTACTAGAAGTAGTCCCTAATATATCACTACGCCAACAGCTGACATCTATCATTTTGGATCACTGTAATAAAAACAGATAATACTATATTAATGTGATAATTAACCACAATAATTTAGGCCAATATTATTTAAATATTTATTTGAGGTTGGACATAAAATTTATCCATCGTTTTATTCCACTTAAAAAAAATTCACACCACTTTCACAAAAACGTCTAACAAACATAGCTTCAAAATGGCGACTTACGAATCTAAACCATATGATTGAACGTGACGGTAAACAAGTTTTTTACAATGATGGAGACACGCACTTGATGAAAATAATGTATTCAGTTCAATATTTCTAAATACGATAAAATAATCATAAAATCATTTTTTGTGTGTAAAAAAAATGACAAGTATTTTTTTCTTTTCCAAGCAAATACGATACATGTATTAAAAGGTATTAATGTATGCACTATATTACACATCATAGATAACCTTCCAAAACGAAGAATAAGTACTTTTAATTATGTTTAAAATGTTGTTTTGGTATGGATGAGAAGCAATTATTTAAAAAATGAAATAATATGGGAAAACTTAAGTTTACGTTATTTTAAATGTAATATATAGCAGGTAATTAAAAAACTTAATATTTATAACAAAACTGTGATATTTTACAAGTATTGGCAAACCAAAACCTAAACATATGATTTTCGAACTGTCATCCAGGTAAAAACCTATCGTGAACGGACTTAACGTAGTAGAACACAAAGGTCTTCCTTCACTGGAGTAGATTAAATCCATAAATATAGCCACTTCTGTTGACTAGCAGATCCGGTATAACCGTAAAAATATACCCGCGTATTTGAACCGCACAAGTAGCTTATACCTGTAGGCGGTGCTGGATTTACGTATGTGGGGAGGTGGGGGAGAGGGGGGCTTCGGGGTGGCATACAGTATGAGGGGCCCCACAAACCAATGTAAATTACATAATAGCGATTCTGAGGAAATGTTAAACTAGGTAACTGTTTGATTTCACACAAATGTAATAGTAACAAAGTAAAAGGAAGTGAACTACACAAAGACTTCCTAAAAGCAATTTTGTTACCTAATTATTTTATAAAGGAATAACATCATTATGAAATTAGAGCTTATGGGTTCTTTTTCTTGTTGGGATTTGTGGGAGCTCCTGTTTGCGTAGGCCCTGGGAACATCGTCCTGATTCCCTACCCCCCCCCCTTTTTTTCCTTAATACTAGCACTGACCATAGTGAGGATTATATAAGGATGCTGATATACACACATTCAAGTGTACAAAGGGAAAGAAATAATGCTAGCATTAAAGTGTTTAAGAATTGGTTGTTGTTCAAAAATATAGTAGTAGTTCGAATACATCACTCAATGCTTTGCATGTGAACTTTAAATGGATTGCAAGAAAAAAAGGTAAGTAAATACACAAAAAGCCTTTAATGTGTACACAATGGAGGGTGGGGGTGGGGGGTGAAGACGTTTTTTTAACCGAATTTTGGAACAGCCGTTTGAAACCCGATATCACGCATGTGCAGAGGCTTGCGTAGACAAAATTTTTAGGAGAAGACAAAAATAATATGGGGCCCCTTTTACTCATGAATGAGCGTATTTTGGAGGGGGCAAACATAATATTGGGTCCCTCTTACCCATAAATGAGAGAGGCAAACAAAATAATATGTTGCTTTTATCAGTGAACTAATATGTCCAGGGGAGGGGAAAGGGGACGATAATATTATTTAAAATACTCAAAAAACAAAATGAGTCAAGTTAATTAGATAAATATCTGCGCTTGATTGCCAAGTGAGTATTTAAATTTGATTTGATAGAATTAAAAATCACAAACATTTAATTTTACATTATTAGTATATTGCTGCCAAAGTCTAGATATGCGGATTTATATTGTATATTTGAAGAAATTTTAGACCCACTGTTGAGGGTCACGAAACACTCTTTTATGAGTTTATAGGGGGCCTGGGCTCAACCATACACTCCATCACTCTGTGTCCACGACTATGTGCATGTATAACATTAAAAAAATCAAGTGCCATTTAAGGTGAGTAATTAAAATACAAGGGACACAGTTTTCAAATAAAATATTTTATGTTAAGGATTTAATTTCAGGAGGAAACTAAACCACCCCTTAACAATTTAGGAACCACTGATTACGTCGTGATGTCGTGACGTTGTAGTTCACGAAAATACCCGGCTGCAAGACAATATCATAGTCTACTATATTATGGCTCAGGTGACCGCTTGTATTTTGTAGACTACAAAATTATTAATATAATATAATTTTACAATAATTAATTACTCAATAATAATAATAATAATCATCATCATCATCATCATCATGAACAATTTACAGCCACTGGCTAAGTCTTGGAACATAGGACCCGCCAAAGTCTCTCCCNCCACTTCTCCTCTATAGTGACCCAGTCCTCTTCTCATTCCCTCACACTCCTCTGTACTTCCTTCAGCCACCTGTCTCTTGGTGTTCCTCTTGTCCTCCCACTTTTATGACCGACATATGTTTGGTATCGTCCCCCACTCCATTCTCCTCACGTGGTCATGCCATCTTATTCTTTGACTTCTCTATCATGTCTTGCACTGGCTCCTTCTTAACTATTCCTTTCACCCTCTTATTTCTGATATTATTCCTTCTTATTATTCCTATATTCTTTCTCAGAAATTTCATTTCACAGGCTTGAATTCTACAGTAGCCCCATGGCTTCTTTAGTGCTGACTGACAGCTCACAGCTGACTCCTGACAGTCAACATTTAGGTATTTACCTAAATGTTGACTATTCAGAAGTGACAGCTGCTAAACACATGTTTTTTGCAGATCATATGGTTCGGCGTAGGGATACATGATTTGGTCTGGTAACTTTTCAAAGCCGTCAGTTGTCAGCTGTGAGCTGTCAGTCAGCACCAAAAAATCCATGGGGCTACTGTATTTCTATCTTGCTCCTTCACTACCCACATTTCCACTGCGTATGTTATTATTTGTAGGCCCACACAGCACGTCTTAAAGGTCACTCTTTTTCACTTCTTTGGCACATCCCTGCTCCAGAATTAGACTTCTCACACTTCTGAAACAAAACAAATTCTGCTTAGTAATAGCATTCAATTATTTGGAATTTAGTTGATTGAAAATTTGCATTTTAATTTTAATCAAATTATATTTAGGAATGACCCGCCTCGGGGGCGTAGTTGGCTAACGCGCTTGTCGTGTTGAGCTCGACTGCTGAGGACGGGGAGATCGAGGTTCGAATCTCGGTCGGGTGAACTGGGGGTGGTATTTCCTAAATAGTTTTCCTCTCTCCCTCCACGTAAATGCGGGTTCACTTCCTCTAATTCAACCTTCCCATTTCCTAATCCATTAGAGTAATTAGTACTTAAAGCGTATAACCCGAACGGGTAGTAAGACGTGGTGCTAAAATTATTATTATTATTATTTAGGAATGGGACGGTTTTTAAGACTCTCAGGAAACATCCTTTTACGCCCTAGGTTACCCGGCCTCAGGAATTTAAATCCCTTTATGGATATATTTTCTAAATCCATACTAATTTTAGAAAACCTTTTATAAAATACCAGTTGAAGTACTCGGCGTTGTCTAGAAGAAATGTTTAGTGCTTAGGGATTGTACCAGGAAGATATCTTTAAATTTTAAAATTACAGCTTCGAGCAGCACATGTTTGTGCACGTAAGCTACTAATTTTGAAAATTTCAAACCTCTGCGTGTGGTAGATTTCACGTAATTCTCTTGACAGGCGAAAAAAAAAACTTCATTTCATCGCTATAAATAAAAGATCAGTTAATATTAATTTAATAAAAAATAAGAATGTAAATTAAAGCTTTTTATATTTTGTTGTATTAAACATGTTTCTTCGCTTTAAATTTTCAAAAAGAATAAATTTATTAAATGTATGTAGAAATCTGTAACAAACTATGTTGACAATTAATAGTTAATAGTAATAATAATAAAAATGAATCCAACTAAAACATGTGTAGTGTGGTATTATTATATATATATTTATAAAAAACCATTGCATATAATTAAATACATTACAAAATATTTCTTATAAAATGTTGAAATATTTCCAATAAATTTTGATATAGTGAATTTAACTTTATATACTGTTTTTAAATTACATTATTTATTTTAATATCACTCATCACATGTTTTAAATTTTGTAGATATTATAATTATTAATTAATTGTCAATATGTGTTACAAGCTTAGACATAATTTTTCTAAGTGTACTCTTTATGAATGCTTGAGGCGAAAAAAATAAACATGTTGTAATACAACTAAACAAAGAAATATTATATTTTTAGCTTACAATTTAATTTCTTATCAAAATTATAGTAGCACATACTAATATTACAATTTTTTCTTGAAATAACGTAAACGTCAAACCAAACATCAATACAATCATGACATCGAATGATTTCGTAACATTTAAATTGTTGAGTCGTGTCGACTACAGATCGTTTTTATGTCACCAAAGCGACGAGATAGAGATGCAACAAAGGTGTGAAAATCTATTGCGCAGGCAACCACCAACCATGTAACCATAAATTGAAGAGGAAGGAAAATATGAAGCAAACAACTCATGATTATATTCCGCTATATCGTAATAGAATTGTCGATATTCAGAAACCTGAGAGATGCTCACGTCTGTTACAAAAAAACATGAATAAGTTGTTTTAGCTTTGTTATAACTTACTTACTGTAATTTGGCACAAGTATGAAGATAGCCCATACAAGTGCGCTGATAATTTATATAATTAAAAAAAATATATATATATTCTTTTTTGCTAAAATTGGTGTAAAATATGTCACGTCCGTCACACCATTATACAGCTGACAATTATGGCGGTCCTTTTCCAGCTTGAATTAAATAATAGGCGCAAATAATGATTTATATATTATTAGATGATAGCCTATGCTCAGTATGCGTTTTTTAGATAACTATTTAGAGTAATTATACATTTTCTGACTTTTAATTAGATTTTATTTCCTACCGAGGTTTTATGACGATTTAGCCTTATTTACTTAAAATCCATTAATATAAGGATGTGATTTAAAAATTACTAGATTGCCTGTGACGGGAATGTTGAGGTGAGAATCTCGGCCGGGTGTACTGAGAGTGCTATTATCTTAGCATAGCTTTGGTTTGTTTGGGGGATGCATCTTACCAGGGGAGAAAGAGATTTTCTGGCGAAGAGTAGCCATTTTCTGAGGGGTGTAGGAGTGTGCAATATTTGAAGCGTCTTATTTTTTCTCTTCCGAAAGCTGAGTGAGCATCTCTTGGAGGTGCCGCGGGATGTGATGAGATTCGTGGGGAGCCTTCTGGAGGGGCACTAACCACAAATATAATAAGATCAGAGAGATCTATGTCTTTATATTTTCGTTAGGTTGTAATTTATTATAGAACGAAAATATATATAATATCTGATTTCTTTCTTTTTGATTGTTCATAGTAATTAATTAATTTTAATTAATTTTTACAGAGTTCACAAAATAGCTCGTTATTCCTTATTATTTTTACTTTATTTTATTTCAATGGTAATTTATTATAATACATGAATACATACGAAATTTATTTATATTTCTTTTAATAATAGTAATTTACTTATTTATTTATCTAGTCCCAGAACCAAGTATTGGTGAGGTCAACTAAGCTATTAAGAAGTTAAATAATAATAAATATCCAGGTGGAGATTCAATTCAAACCGTGTTAATAAAGGGAGGTGGTGACATTTTAATAATATAAGTCTATTAAATTATATGTTTCATACGAAACCATGAAGTAGTTATTACCACAAGAATGAAAGGAAGGTTTTGTAAAGTATTAGCCATTTAAAAAGGGAGATACAACAGAGTGTCATAATTATAGAGTAATGTCACTACTAATAACAGGCTATAAAAAATATATAACATGATTTTAATGAGATTGACGCCATATGCAGAGGAAATAATTGGGAATCATTAGTGTATATTTCTACGAAATAGATCAACAGCGTATCAGATTTTTACTATTCGGCAAATATTAGAAAAAAGTGGTGAAACATCATGAAGGTACATCATTTATACATATATTTTAAAAAGGCCTATGATTTAGTTACAATATACAACTTAAACGAAATTATAGTTAGGTTTGGAATACCATAACAAACTTGTCAAGCTAAATGAAGTACAGTTGCCCCATGACTTCTTTGGTGCTGACAGTTGACGGCTTTTAAAAGTTACCAGACCAAATTATGTATCCCCACGCCGAACCATATGATCTGCAAAAAAAACCCATGTGTTTAACAGCTGTCAGTAAGCAAAGAAGCCATGGGGCTACTGTATGTTTGACTGATACGCGCCGTGTCAGGGTAAGAGTTGGATGTCCCTGAACTGACCCTTTTGAAATAAATATTCGGTTGAAACAAGGAAATGCACTTTCCCCATGACTTTTTGATCTAGTCTTATAGGGCCCCTACACGATCAGTCAAACTGTCAGTATTAATAAAGTAATAATTAATACTGACAGTTTGACTGACCGTGTGTGCGCGCCCGTCAGTATTTCCTTCAGTATCAGTAGCAAACGCCTTTTTTCTTATCATCCATGTTGTTGCGCGTTGCGTGAGGGAGCTGAGACTGATAAAAATAATGATACGAGTACTGACCATGTACAGTCTCGTTGTAAATACTGATACCTACCGACAGATTGTCGGTATTAGGACTGACAGTCTGACTGATCATGTAGGTACCCTAATAGAGTATGCTATTAGGGTAATTCAAGATAGTAGGAAAGGGCTAACATTAATCGGTATACTACAGCTATTAGGGTCAGGATGATTTAGCTTTGTTGAGTATTATTAGGGAATCTTTTGAAAAAACAAACAAATAAACAACGCAGACATTTGATTAGAGGCTATAGGTTTAGAAGTGAACGCTGAAAAAACAAAGTATATTATGGTCACACAAAGAACTCAGTTTGAGAAAGATATTTCGAGATTGACGCAAACAAAATATCATTTGACAGGGTCAATGAGTTTAAATATTTAGGAACAATTCTAACTAGCGATAACGATATTAAAGTGGAAATTAGGAAAAGGATACAGCCGGGAAATGCATGCTATTACTCGGTCAGTAAGTTGTTGACATCTCGTCTGCTGTCAAGGAATGTAACACTTGGGGAGAATATACGAAACAAATATTTTACCAGCTGTTTGTTCTCTATGGGAGTGAAACCTGGGCTCTTACCTTACATGACAATTTTTTTTTCAAACGAGGTATTTAGGAAGTTATTTGGTCCAAAAAGGGATGAAGATACTGAGAAGTGGAGGAGATTACATAATGATGAGTTATATACTCTGTACTCATCACAATACATTTTTAGGTTACTAAACTCTCGCAGATTACTATGGGCAGGACATGCATCGTGGATAGAAGAATATAGAACAGTGTTCCGGGTATTGACTGGAAACCCAATGGAAAGAGACCATTGGGAAGATATAGACGTAGATGTAAGGATAATATTATAATTAACCTTAAAGATATAGGATTTAAAGTGGTGAATTGGATATAAGAGCGGCAATGAACTTTAGAGTTTTTAATGCTATGGTGTAATTACAGTGTAGTTTGTTTAAAGGGAAGGTTGATACGATAAGTATATATCTAACGTTATTATGTTACTCAATGATCGTTAATTATAAGCCGGTGTGGCAGGACATATTCAGACCAGGACATTTTTAGGTAGTGTTTTTTTGTCAATGCCGCCCCCCCTTTTTTTTAAATCTATTTGTTTACGTCGCTATGTATTTCTTAAGAAATCTTTAGACCAGGGAATTTTTAGGTAGTGGTTCTATTTCGATGCCGCCTTTAAGAATTGTAGTTGTGTGTGTATGTGTGTGTATGTGGACAAAAGTAAGACCTCCGAACAAATCAGAACTCATTTGTTAGTGTATCTTTTCAGACGTTTATTAATTTGATTGCATTTATTAATTTAGGTTAAGTTAGGCTAGGTTTCAAATATTGTGTATGCCACTGCTCAAACCAATATTAAATATAGGCCCATATAAATATTCAAAGGCTTTGACATAATAATCTGCTAATTAATTGTCTTTATTTTTTCCTTTTTAAGATAGGATTAAATCACTGGTGTTGATACTGTGAAGGCTTTGCTAAATAACTAAGGCTGCGGTCACTTTGGATGCAAGCTTGCGCAAGTAAACTGTATGCGCGAGCGTGCACAAGCTTGCATGAAGAAACAAAATTCGAGTAAATCCATCTAAACCAGTGGTCGCGTGCCCGAGCTGGTCACACTGAGTGCGAACTGGATGCGCAAGCTTGTACAAGCTTGCCGCGGATCAAATAAATTTGTTTATTCATGCACGCTTGCTGTATCAACGTGAGAGTTATTTTATTTCCCTGGTTTTTAAGAGGTGATGGGTGAACTGGCGGTCTAGGGGTAAGGTGTCAGACTTATGTGCTGGCGGCCGGGGTTCAATCCTTGGTCCCGACACAGATTTATCTGATTACCATACCCTTCCTTCACCTCTGACAAGACATCTTGTGAATGTGGGGAATGCCAGGCCTCCACCGTGGTTCGGATTCCACGTTAAACTGTAGGTGCTCCATTTCAT
>CABFOW010003571.1:12395-72073 GCA_902141385.1 Timema californicum
AAAAATCACAAAATAATATAATTACCTACTGAATAGTTATGCTTCATTATTAGTAGTTAGCCTATGAAAGTTTGAACAATGTTTGGATTATTTGGTATTGAAGTAGTGTTTAAAAGTATCTCCGATTTTAATTGCCTTTTCAGTAGCTCTATTGAATCTACACAAGTCATCATTTGGCCGGTAGTCTCGAAGGAGCTGTGTTTGGTTTTGTGCAACATAACTATCCACTTCTGCACTGCCTTCTCTATCAATAATAATGTTATGCAACAAACACACACATTTCAGAATCACGTCTACATTAGCCAGCATACACTGCATTTCAGTTTTTTAAACTCGCTATATTCTCCATTATCATCTCTATTCTTAAAATAATCGTTAACCCATTCTTCCCTAAATGGCTCTTCATCCATCATTAAAAATTTCAACACACCATTTTCCAACACAAATTCTTCTTCGTCCGATGACTCCATCTTGACAGCTCACTGGAGTGATTACTTGCACCTAGTTGCAACCAATGTGACCAGTTCGTACACGCGCAAGCTACTTGCGCACGCTTGCGCAACCTAATATAGGTGTGAGAGTTTGATTAAAATACACTAATATCCTTAAACACTAATTTACTAGTCAACATTGAGATTATTAGGCCACTGTTGGGTTTCAAAGAGATGCCTTTCTTTTGAATGTGTGCCGATGCTGTACTAGAGTCCTTCTTGCATTCAGACTAATAATATCCTAGACTAATGTTTTCCACTTATAGATCTCGCTGATTCGATGGAACATCTCCATCGCGTCCCCTTTAAAAATTCTACGATATTCAAGTTGTTAAGATATTAAAGAACTGTTGTTATCACCATGGTAAGAAAATTAAGCTTTATGGCTCTACTGAATAATTATTTGATATATTTTGACGAAAAACTAACTTTAATTAAAAATTAAAAGAACATGGCAACTTCGCTCGGAAATAAGCTATACACATGATTAGGTATTACTATATCATAATATTGTGTTTACATTAATATTAATTTTTATTGTTATAATATACGGAATATGATAATTTCTACTACAGTAAAAAGTTTTATTATTACATATAGATAAGCACAAAAATTATAGGAAAATATAAAAAAGTCTACTTCATTTTCGAATACTAAATTCACTTAAAAACTTGATATTTGTATAAAATTCGTCGATAAATCTTTTTATACCTTTACCGAATGTTATCGATAATTCTCTCTCGACACAATAAATGAGTCAAGTATAGATACAATATCTTTCCATACCACATTCCATAACCGAGGCTTGAACCTCAGCCAGCTGTACTCTAAGGATTGTTTTTACACATGTGGCTTCCCCATCCCTTCTCCATACTAATTCGGGTGGATTTTGACTGAGTAAACCTCCTAATACTTATCCATTAGAGTAAACCATTAATAGCTGTGCCGTGTTTGTCTTAACAATACAATAATATATCCCATATAATGAAAGGTTTGTCTATGCATATAATGAAACTATATTATGGAACCTTTTTTTAAAAATAATTTACCATTAATATTTGTATTTACAAACCCATACTTTTTCATGTCAACAAGGATAAATTACATTCTTGCTGTCAGGATTAAAAGAGAATAGTTCTCACATATTCTAAATCTCACGTCATACAGACAACTAATACATAATAAATTGCACAATAGATGATGATGTCATAAGTGCTTTTTAAATGACCTTGTTAATGTTTATACACAGTAATAATTCACCTATTTTTATTGGTATTTCTCCTTGACCTTAGTTAAGGGCTCAACTTTTTTTACTTTCATTATTATAACTTTTTTTTTCCAAAGAGTAGAAACTTCTAAGATATATTTTATCTATATTATATTATCTAGTTATAACTAGTTTACAATTATTTATTTTTTATTTTTCACAACATTTTACTATCTGCCGGGACAAAATGCATTCTAATTACCATAAATGAGGGGGTAGTTTCTTGGCATAAACGTAACAGCAATTATATAGAGTGAGAGGGGGAAAACACTTAAGGAAAACTCACCCTAATTTCAATCGACAATAATTAAAGCCATTACCTCCCAATTACAGGCTAATCCAGACCAGATGAGGCGGGCGAGGGAGGGCGGGAGAGGGGGCGTTCAATTATTACGTAAGCACCTTATGGGGGGAAGGGTTTGGTTCTAGCTTTGCTTATTTTTGCTAACAAGGGAGTGGGGATGAGAACAATGCTTACGTAAGACACAGACAGACAGACAGGCAAAATTGAGGGAGGGCACATCGTAAGCCTTGTGCTCACAGGACAAAAATGTTGTATATAAGTTAAATTATAATCTATATCTGGGCCCCAGTAAGGAAGGTAGAATTTAGAGGAAAAGTACCAAGATTCGCAGGGGAGTTGAAAAATATTCAGAAAAAAAACACCCTCATTACATCCAAATGGGATTCGAAACCCCATCTCCCTAACATTTCCAGTCTAGTCTAATGCAAGAGTAACACCCTGGCCTAGACCATTGTAATGATATAGAATTATACATCTCAATAATTTATTATTTACATCTTTATTCAAAACTACGATATTTTAAATGAGAGCGGGTAGTAAGATTTATTCGTGTTAAGTTGCAAGTTATAGCGACACCCATCTACGTTTCTGTTTAAAAAGACAACGCAGTTTTGTGGACAGAAACGCACCTGGATGACCAGACCTTTTTCTTTTGGGAAGCTTCGAGAAGGAAATGTCGCTTTATATACCCCTTCAAAGTACGCATCTCTTCACTTTCCTTCCTGACGAGGAGCCGTGTAGGTGGAGTCTATGACATCTTAATATGTGTTCTAAATCTCACGTGTCGGGAATTATCATGCATATAACGCAGTAGTCGGGCTTTTATTAAAACAACGTGTGAAATATCTAACAAAAATTTGTTTTTCTACTTAAAATAAAAACAACTTTAAAGCAACAGAACTTTTAGTTTATAAAATAAGACATCATTCCTTTTTAATTATTATGATACAGAACAGCAAACTTGGACCCAATTCAATAGTTATATCAAATGTCACTCTAATGGCGGCGAACAAACATTAATATATCGGGCTAGCTCTTTTAAACGTTACACCATTCAACCACCTAAGGGGAAGACATGACTTCATTCTTCTTTACTTAATGGCGGGACTCGTTTATGTATTCAAACGTTATTAAATACATGAAGAATATTCCTTTTTAAAATTTCAACACTTCTAATTTTTTTTTCGTATGGGAGACACAGTTCTTAATAAAATAATCAGTTGCCAAATAATTGTATGTAGAGCAGTCACGAGATTTCTCACACACTTATCAGCAATATTATTCAACTCCCATCGATGGGCAAACGAACTAAACATCAAGCTCGTCTAGTCTGTTTTGTCGGTGACCGGGAAGGTCAAGCAAGACTCGAATCCCGGTTCTATGTACTGAGGGTGAATAGTTAATCAATATTACCGAGGAACAGGGTTTGAGAACCACTGGGTTGGACACTACTAACATTCAGCAAATGAAAACTTTTATAGAAAAACGCAGATCCAGATGTCCCGGGATCGATCCCTGGTGCTTCAGAATTTTTCTATGAAGCATTTGGTCTGGAACGGGGTCAACTCAGCCTCGTGAGGACAATTGAGGAGCTACTTGGTTGGTATGGATCGCTTGTAGGCTCACACCACGGAAACCACGTGCCCACCGATGCAGGGGGTAATAAGTAATCCCTGCAATAAACATACAAAGGGGACTACAAAACCGCTTTTCATCATTTGGCAGGTTGTGTTAATTTTTACAAAAACTTTTAAAGCTATGTGTTTCTATTTCTTGTAGAACCAAAAGAGTATCCTGATGAGATTTAAACTTGGACCCGTCTGTAAACGGCAATAGGTTAAATATGAGATGAATCATATATCTGACCAGCAGCCTCCAAATATGCAACTATTTTAGTTACATATTATTTTATTTAGGTCTTTAGAGTCAAATATAGAAAAATATTAATAGAGAGATAAATGTTTTTAGCTGAATACATGATTTATTACCTTATAAAATGAGTACATAAAATATAGCCTATATGTCATATTATAAAATATACTGTACTCGTTTGTAATCTCAACAATTGTAACTTATTTAGGCTCAGTCGCTTACTTAAATATACATAAGAACTTATCCGAGTATTATATGACTAAATATAGCATAAAGAGCTGCCACACAAAGATAAAATGTCCCCGGTTCGATTACCATGTCCTTATTATAATTTAATGAAATTGAATGTAATTATAACTATAAAAATCGAGGGATACGCTTACACACACTTAAACATAATAATTCGTTTCCAACGACATCTGGTGGGACGGATAACATTATTAAACTTGAACATGGATTTACATTAACATTCTAGGTTTTAGACAAGTGTAGTAGAATGGTTAAACAGCATCAAAACTATTTCAAATTAAAAAGTTCAAAATCCGGCTGCCCAGTTTTTTTTATAGTGCCTCAATATACAGGTACAATCCTGAAATAACTATGGCAATCACAAATTAATCACGATAGTAAATAAATAAAATATTTGGGAAAAATATAACCTTGTTCACAAATTGGGTGCACAAACAAACGCAGCTTATTAACAACGCAATATTTACTTAAACACGATCATAAAATAAAATAAACAAACTAATAGACATTGTTTCAGAAATAGTTTGGATAGAAGAGCATCACATTTCACCAAAGACCATAAATAAAAATATCTTATGTTACAGAAACGTATTGAATAATAAACAGGTTTTCCAAAATTGAATCACGTTTCACCATGATACCAGAATTTGTTTATATTTTTAATCATTATATAGCTGCTGGTAAGGTGCTAGTATATTCTTTGATTTTAGCTTTGTTATTGCAAAGATTGATTACCCTTAAGATAATCTTTTGTTTTTATATTCGTCTATTTTTAGATATTTTTTTCTGCCTATACAAAATTAAAATTTTCTACCATATTGAGATATTTGTTTTTTATAATAGCAATTTCCCATATCTATTTTTAAATTCCAAACTTTACATATGTTATGGTTATTTTGGAGTTGTCCTTTTACAAACTTGGCAAGTTTAAATTTCCCTCCATGTCTAAAAGAAGATTTTATAATTATTTTGAAAAGATTTTAAGCTAATATACCTCGACCCATTTTTAGGCCATTTTTTAAATAGTAAATACAGTAATTAACACTGATTTTATTTCTGGAGTAAGCCCTCTATATTCCCGGCAAATTTCAATTTTCTGCCTCACCTTATTAGGTTTTAGCTACCCCCTTTCTCTTGTTTACCAAAGTCTCAATTGAAACTTATTTTTTTGCTTATTTGAAGTCCGTATATGACAATTGCAGAGAGGACCATTCATCATAAATGGGGGGAGGGGCGGGGGGAAGTGTTGCTTTGAGTTGCGACGGTTTTTGAGTTACCACAATGGTCTATAATTAGCCTGTCGTAATTGTGGATTGTTCCTGTATCTGATATATTATTTTTTGAAAGAAGGTAAAGGAAAGATGGATAGAAACCTATAAAGAGAACGAACACAATATTCCTTTTACAGTGAAAAGGAGAACAAAGTCCATACTTTACACTGCTGCCAATGAGAAAATAACTAATGGCTGTCTCTTGAAGAAAATCGGTCGTTACCGCCCAATCCCCCGACCTAGGTTTCATTCTATCCAAACTCATCAGGAGGGAGTGTGAAACGCGCAACGCAACTTCCTTGAAGGGGAAACTAAAAAACACAAAAGGAATAAAAAGGAATATATTTATGTATGATATGTATATAATAAATTAGGTAAGACTAGATAAACGGACAGTGAATGTGCATCTTTGTAAGCGTTAATGTAATTCAGAAACTAGTCCTTTTCTTTCATCACTACTCGTTTGAGCTGTACGCATAATTTATCTTCATCAAACATAGTTAATAATAATAATAATAATAATGTCAAGTCTGGGCTACATCAATCTGTAGCTCAGTGTGTGGAAAGATTAGCCATTACTAATGTACCGTTATCAAGGGGACGCCCAAATGTACTAGTCGTACTTTCTTTCCGTGGAGGCTCTTTCCATGTCCTGATGGGATTAGGGGGAGGGGGGTATGATAGTGAATATAACGGGGTAAGACCAATGAAGATCTTAACCAAACTTTAATTAAATCTAACTAACCCAACCCTGGTGACCATGAGGACTATTTCTCTTTTGAGATAAATCCACCCGGTACCAACCGGGGAGGATCGATCCCGGGACCTCTTGGTCAGCAACCAGGGACTGTGAATTCTATACCACGAGGCTGGTAGCATGTTTAATATTTATTTAACATAGCAATCCTACACCTCAGCTCAGTCATTGGCGTGTTTGTCTTCTGAGCTAAGTGTCCCGGTTTCAATCCCCGGCGTGGTTGAACAATTTATCAATGGTGAAATGTGAGCGTACCCTTTCACAGTGATGAATTAACGGCTGGGGACTGGATGTTGTGCCTCTCATAGTCTTAAGTTAAATGATAAGTCATATGAACCTACGACAAGCCTAGCAATCAGGTAGTGGAAAATATATTGCTTGAATAAAAAACTGACTCAGGCCATAGGCTGGGAACAGTAGTGGATGTAAAAAAAAAGGTAACACAACAGGGGTATAAATGTGCACACAATAACGCACTTCCATCAAAACATTGAAGGTATTAGTATCCATTGGAACGATGGATACAACGGATCAATCAGGCTTAATACATCTAATCTACTGGATGTGCAGTGTAACACAGTGCAAGACCTAATCCCAAAAGGGAAAGGCCATCCGCGCCACGAATTTGTGCGGAGGTGCACTATGGTTGGAATGGTGGTATTTTTAAATACATGCAAAGAATAAAACGTCCGGCGGCGTCCACCTTCAGCCAACGTACACACCATTGCAGGTACATATAAATTAATCTAATCTTTATTGATTCTTATAGTCCAAGGCAAACCTATTATTACACAATATTTTTTTTGAAGAACCTGACAGTTACGTGACTGATATTTAACTGATTTTTTTTAGCACCACATATTACTGCCCGTTTCGGTTATACACTTATATACTGATTACATAAATGTGTTAGGGATTAGTAAAGCTATTTAGAGTGAGTGCATCCACAGGTGCGTGGAAGGAAAGTGGAAAACCATTTAGAGAAAACCACCCTCAATGCACCAAACTGGTATCAAACCCCGATCTTCCCGTCCTCAGCAGTCTATTTTAATACAAGAATGGTGCGTTAGACCATGTGGCCACCGAAGTGAGTTTTAGTATAATTCATTATATTTAAACGCTGAGTCATATTTTATTACTCAGCTGCCATTATTGACAATGGTCTAAACTTTGACCACTAAAAGCCACAAATAATAGTTGAACTTTGACATGTTTCTTTGCATTTATTTTGAATCACTTTAGAAAGGTACTTTCAGTGGCGATACTATTAACACAATTTCAAGAGACTATATGACATTTAGAACTAATTAATAATGTTGTTACATCACTTACATGAATAAGTGAACCAGAGAGTCGTTAGTTTTCACAGACTTTTTACGTTCTCGCTATCTTACAGGTAGAAAAAGTATTGTGATCGCCCAAAAAATCGAACTCGAGATTTTGATGAATCTCGACGTTTCATGACCCCCCGAAACCTAAAAAGTGGTTTTTGAATTTCCGTCTGTTCGTCTGTTTGTCTGTACCTCCAACAATATCCTAAACTATTTTACCAATCGGGATAAAACTTGATATCTAGGATTTTCATAGGGTTGCCCCGAGAGGTTTTTAGAATTGGATATCTAACCCTAAAATTAAGGGTAGTTTACTGAAGGGCCAAAAGAGAAAAAGTCGGTTTTCTCAAAATTGGCTATAATGATTTTGATTAAATTTCATTTATAAACATTTATAAATATTCTAAACAAAACGGCTACGCTCAATATTTCGGCAAAATTACTTTAAAGGCTCTGGTCTGATGCGTAAATTATAATTTTTTTTATCATATCTCCGAAACTATTTGAGATATGATATTACTTATCATTACAAATATGTATGTATATTTATAATACAAATATTTTATTTGAAGCATATTTTTTATAAAACCATTAACTTTCAAGCTATATGCAAATATATATATAAAGCTATATGCAAATATATATATATTAACTTTTCGAAAACAAAAGGTATGCGGCCGTAAAAAAAATCCAACCTAAAATTTTGATGAATCTTGATGTCTCATGACCCCCCGAACCCTAAAAAGTGGTCTTTGCAATGCCGTCTGTCTGTGTGTCTGTTTAAACTTAAAATTCAGAGTAGCTAAATAAAGGGCAAAAAGAGAAAAAAATTGATTTTCTTAAAATTGGCTCTAGCGATTTTGATTAAAATTCGTACCTAGGCGTTGATTAAGATTATAAATGAACTGGATATTTTCATTTTCCCATGAAAATGACTTTTATGGTACTTTACAGAAGTAGAATCTTTGTATCTCAACAACTATTTGAGATACTAAATAATCTTTCATTGTAAAATTGTAGTGCTATTAAAAAACTTTTATATGAAATATATATTTATAAAACCAACAGTTTCTGAGATATTGGCAAATATATATAAACATTTGTGAACTCTAGTTGTAAAGGAATACAACTTAAGTTTGGCGCAATAATTATGCATAGCCATGAAGTAATTAAATATATGTAAGTCTCTAAAAATGTTTATGTTTTTTTCTTAAACCTTTTAGGAGAAATGTTTGTACAACAATTATCTATTTCCTTCATTTTAGATTAAATAGTCAATATTTACATTTTTTATTGGTCAACATTTATAAATGGGGAATTTAATAGCAATGCAATGGCATGAAGATGAGCAAAAGTTAATAAAATTTCGAAAATTTTAAACTGAAGTAGAATTTTATTACGAAGTGTTGAGCCTTGAGGACCCAATATTGATATTTTTTATCGGTCCAAACATACAAATGAGGACATTAATTCTTTAAAAACAAAATTATAAAATTTAAAACTAGGACTAAAAAAAGTCTTACATAAGTATAGTGCAATTTATGCTTGTGTTTGCTAATGTATATTATTTCATTTTACACATATTACGTGTTTTGAGTAAATATCTTCATTTTAAAACAACAGAGCGAGAAAGTCCGTGCGGAGTTCCGTACCATTTGTTTTATCTCATTAAATCACATTACTCGTCTTTTAATTGATTATTATTAGCAAAATGAAACTTTTATGAAAACCATTGTATTTTACCTTTGTTTTGTATTATTTTAGTTATGGTACGATTAAATAAAGAATCCTGCACCGATGGGCACGTGTATGAAGGCGTCAGTCTCATCTGGTTTGCCTTTACGATGAGGGAGAGCTCAGGAGTCTAATTTCATCAGTGTTTATTCAAGTTATTTTCCCTGAAAAAGCTTTTCAACTCTCCCTCCTATGAAAATGAGGGTACACTTACTCTAAATTCTACACTACTCAACCTTAACCCATTGGTGTGCATATGCAGAGAGTTTGGACTGGTGGTAAGACTTGATGCAAGCAAATGTATGCCATATATTAACAAAATTACGAGTTTATAGTGTTTTAACTGTCTCGTCAGTTGTCGTTCTAAGTGCACGTAATCCACATACCTAATTTCATGTTTATCGGAAATGTGGTGGCAGTATGTGATACTTTGAATAGACGAATCTTTGAGTTAGTCACACGTTTTATTTAAATATTTATTACAAAAAAATGACCTACTACATAGACCAGACTGTCAATGACAAGGATATTATGGTTCAAATTCCGGTCAGATGTACTGAGGGAAAATTTTTCAAGATGAGTTCCCAATCTCCCTTAGGCAAATGCGTATACACCTACTCTGAATTCAGCCTTCCTCATCCCAAACCCTTTAGCTTAATTATTTCATATGCGTATAGCCTGAACAGTTAGTAAGACGCGGTGCTTAAAACAAAATTACAAAATGATAAGGAGAAATATAAACTTTCACTCAAAGAAAATTGTACAGCATGGTCGTACATACTTCTCATATGTATGTGATAGCATTAAAAAAAAAATCACTCAACACTAAACAAACCCCTAATATGTTTTCAAACCACTTCGGTGGGTGAAGGGCTTAGGTATCATTTTAGAAATAGGCTGAACTGCGGATCGCGAGGGGACCGAGGTTCAAGTACCGGCCGGGTGAACCGAAGGTAGTTTATCCTAAATGGGTTTATTTCAATCTTCCTGCAAGAAAATTAATTTATATTTCCTCTAAAGTTCTACCATCCTCATCCTTACTCCATCAGCGTAGTTATCATATTGTGTAACCCAAACGGGTAGTAAAATGGGATGATAAAAAACATTTATAAAAGTAAGATTTTATTTGAAAATCACACACTTTAATTTGATAATCATATCAAACACTTTTACTTAATTAATTACTTTATGGGCTAATTTCATGGTCAGAATTAGTACGCCTCAAGTGCGGTGCTGTACTAAATAAATTACATCTACCTAAACTATAATGTAATGGACCACTTTCAAATATAAAACTAGCCCTATGGCGTTATAAACTCGAAAGTTCATTGCCGTACTTATAGAAGTACGCCACCTGTTTCTATCTTCTATCCAGTCCACCTCATTTAACCCTATCTCTTTCAGGTCCACTTAAATATTATCATTTCATCTGCGTCTAGGTCTAGGTCAAAGATATGAAATGGTTTGTCAATAAACTATAATTATTTTTTTATTTTATTTATTTGTGGTATATAAAGTGCACTTTCTGAACTCACTGATTATATCAGTACATGAGAATTTCTACTATCAAGAGCGAAAGAGCCTACCAATTTTTGCCAGAAAAGATATTTTCAAATACCCTCCAGAGTTCTTTTAGATACCACAATCAACATGGAAATGTCTTCTTTACTTCCCTTCCGAAATAAGAGTTGCTGCGGACTTTTATCGTTCAAGAAAAATCCTTCGATCCCGTTTGGCTTTGAACCCATGAACAACGGGTCCTTCAGCGAGTGCTTTACCCCAAGACCACCAAATTCGACTAAACTCTAATTAAATAATGGTTTTATAGGGAATGTTATAATTAATCGTAACGACATAAGAAATCTGTAGAGAATATTAAAATAAATGTATAGTATTCAAAAGTGAGTAAAATACAAATTTTTATCTTACATCAGCTGTCAATATCGACCCCATTTACTAGCTGTACCATTTGCTTAACATATTGTTTGACGCTTAGTTAGACGGAGTTCTAGCCTACATACACCTATTTTAATGGCCGGGTAAAGTTTTTCTAATGGCAATCCGACTATAGTAAACTCTTGGAACTTTCGGGTACAGTAAGGTCATTCCTATGCTAATCTGATTATAACGACTTCTGAATTTCCATTTAAGGTAGTAATAATAATATCTACGATACAGCTATGGTAACTTTTGGAACTGTCATATAAGGTCCTTTCTATGGTGATCCGACTATATACTAAATTCCTTAGCGTAAATAGGTGGGGAACGGGGAGTTGGCCTGTAAATCAGTTGGCCTACAAGTAAGTTAGCCTAAAGTCAGTTGTCATACACTCTAGTCGCACTGATGGGTATCCAACTAGGTATCAATACATACAGTCCAATTTTCACAATAATGATCTTATCAAACAACTAGAAAATCTAACAGATCTACTTTATTATTCATACGTCAAGTCACTTAATCTGAAGCGGTCACTTTTATATTTTATTTTATGACTGTGTCTTACTACCTGTTCAGGTTATCATATATGATATTATTCTCATGGGGTAGGGATGAGGAAGGAAACCTTTTAGAAGAAATCTACCCTCACTTGCTTGGAAGGAGAGTGGGAAACAATTCAGGGAAAACCGTCCTCAGTAGATCTGACAGGGATTCAAACCCCGATACCTTCATCATCAGCAGGCCTGTCTGACACAAGATTGGCGCCTTAGACCATTCGGCCATCGAAGTGAGTCACTTTTATATCACTATATAATATGTATATAACATAAAAACACAATTTTTTAAGCATCAGGTCTAACTACTTGTTCAGGTTAGCCGGTTATGTACTAATTACATTAATGCTTTAGCGATTATTAAGGTATAATTGAGAGGAAGTGCACTCACATTTGTATGGAAGGAGAATGGAAAAACCTTTTAGGGGGAACCACCCTCAATGCACAAGACCAGGATCGAATCCCGATCTCCCCATCTTCCACAGTCTAGTCTAATAAGAGAGCAGTGCGTTAGACCACGCGACCACCAAAGCGGGTAAAAAAAACAACGAATAAAATGATAAAATATTATCAATGTAGACCGTAAAAACACGTTTATATATTTTTTAAAAGGTTATTTCTTAGAAAATTGGACTAAACCTTAAATTAACGCTCGTCATCACTACCTTGAGGGGACGTTCCATGTTACCTTGACGGTTGTTCATTAAGTTCCCGCATAAAGAATTATTATTATTATTATTAGTATTAGTATTACCGCGTCTTAATATCCTTTTGGGTTACACGCACGTACGCTAGTGTGTAATGGTGGGGTGACTGAGATGAAATGGAGGACCTACAGTTCAACGTGGGACCCAAACCACGGTGAAGGCCGGTCATTCCACACATCCGCATAAATAAATCTCAGTGTGCGAGTTATGTAGTCAGACCCATCCGACCTTTTGTACATACATGCGGGCGATGTATTAGTATTTTTTCTTACTACCCATTCGTGTTATACATTTATATACTAACTACGCTAGTGTGTTAAGAATGAGGAAGGCTGAATTTAAAAGAAGTATACCTGAATTTGTGTGAAAGGGTGAGTGAAGAACAATTTAGGAAAAAAAATCACCCTCAGCTCACCCGGCCGGGAATCGAACCCCTAATATCCCGTAATAATTGTGAAAGTGACACCTTATATTATTCGGCCACTAAAGTGGGCCTTTCATACTTAATCAAGTAGACAAATTTGTAACGAAATAATAATGGCGGCTATTACGAAATTACTAGTAAAATATCTATTATATTGACATTCCGGTATAAAGTAACTTTTATAAACTACAAACATATTTTTATGCAGTCAACATTAATAACATTTTACTTTATAGTCGGTATTACTTTATAGGTACTCATGGTATCTATAAAAATAGACAATTTCAAATAAAATGTCTTGAAATATATCCATTTGAAACTTGTTTATATTAAGGAACTTTAATAGTTTTCAGAAATGCTATTTCCTATCTAAATCGAACCAAAGAAAATTTTACAGAGCGCGCTTTCTCGCTCATTGATTTAATTCTCTTTTGTGAATAGCAGGTGAATACTGTGAAAATATTTACTACTAAGGTTATAAATGTCAAGGTCCAATGTCAAATCTCCTTCGCTTGGACTCTGATACCCACAGTGTATATTAAAAATAATAGAAATCACTGCCTTCAAACATTTTTTTCTCAAAATCAATAACATTTCTTTTTACCTTGGTTTAAAAGACAGGGAAAACAGTGTTAAATTTGTGGATGCGTTTGTAACCAAACAAGGCTGAAAACTGTTATATGCGCTGCTATTAAACTACGCACAAGTTTCTATGATTGCTACTTGCTTTGATAGTCGTTTACACGCAATAAATTTCCTTTACTAAATTCGCTGCTGAGCTAGCTATATAAGACATCCGTCCGTACAAGGTTTAATAATATACAATATACAGAACAATTTTAAAAACAATCTTTCCTGCCCCTGGTTCGATTCGGTGTCACTGTTGTAGCTATCTAATATTTGTATCAGGATTCGTCCTTTTATACAAAGTAAATAACCAGGCGTTGAGTGGGGTGGAAAGAAAAACAGGATAAAGTCAGTATTTTTTAAAAAGTTGTTGCCAAAATAATCAAATAGTGCATCAGTGGATATATTAATTTAATTGTACATATGTAAAATTAACAGTTTTTGAATATTTGTCCCAGACATCGCGAAATTTCGGCAGAAACTTTTTTTAAAACGGAAGATTAAAAGTCCTGTCAAAAATATATCGCTCTACCTATGACCAATATTAAATGAATTTTATGATTTATATATGTAGAAAATTAAACAAAACATATCTACTTGCGAAATATATTTATTTTTTTACACACACACACACACACACACACACACACACATATATATATATATGGTCATAAAATTTGGTAAAAATATGTACATTAGCTTGCGTTGATTTCTCCTTGATATTTTTTTCGGTGAGTCACTTTTATATCTAATTAATATATTCCAAAAATATTATGAAATAACTTAAGGGAAGAAGGTGTACTTAATAACTTTGGAGAGTGATAATTAAAAGGGCAGGTTGAGGGCGTGTGTCACCACTTGTTTTGTGATTTATTTTATCTCTTTTTCTTTATTGTTCTTTGTTTTTGTCCGGTATTTTGGCAACATTTTATTATTATTATTATTATTTGGCGTCAAGTAGGGGGTGGGGATTATTTATATTATACACAATACAATTGGAGCGTATAAAACCCTTAGTCAGGCCTACTTCTTCTGTCTTACCTAAAGTTGCTAAACCTTTCATCGACATAACCCCTATTTTAATAAACACCCAACTCAATAAAAAGATATATCAAAACTGCTATCGGCGGCTATATCTTACGCGCGATTATCATTAAGGGCTTGTCTACAACCTGTTGCATCCACTTGTAGAACTCGTAATACTATATGAATACAATAGTAGCATACGCAGTCCTATGTTGGAATTGTCCGAAGTAGATGAACATTGTTCATCTCTAGCGTGGATGTATTTACGTTGGCTTGCTTTCATCCAATCAGAAATGAATACAGACGCACAACTGGATTCAACTAAAACAATGAGTTATTTGGTCAAAGATAGAAGTTCGTGAACATATTACTGTATTTTTTAAATTAATTTAAAACCCAAGTGGTCCCAAAAATTGGATAATCTGAACACATTTTTTCGGAAAATGCAAGTGGGGAAACAAACTTGGTTAATGTGCGTTAAAAGAGAAGTATAAGAAACAGTGACAATAAATGCTAAATATTTACATTTTATAGTAAACATAATGTGTTTTACTTTATCTAAATATAATTGCACTACTGTAAAAATATATACTGTAGACACTAAACTACAGTACATGCTACATGCTATAGGCCTAAATCAGTCAAATGAATCTAAATTATATGAAAACAAATTCAACTGTAATTTTAAATGAGTGAACATACTCATGTATCTTCGCTGACCCTTACGTATTATCCCACTTAATCCTAATTTTCCCTAATCCGAACACGCTTCAGTTCCTACTAATTAGGATTAACGCGGTTCTATTATATTTAATAAGAGTAATAATTTACTAACCTTTTCATTTATTAATATGATTATATTTAGCTCGTGTTTGTGAACTTTAATATGACCATGATGAAGTCATATTGGTTTGAAATTAGGTCTCCCGAGATTTTAACAATCACTGTTTGATAAAACAAAAACACAAAAAAACACAGATAGTGGTGTACTTTACGACAAGCGGTTGTGACTGGATGTTGATGAGCCTTAAAACAAACAAAAACTAAATCCACGCCGTGTCACGTGGTCGGAGAACCCGTCCGTGTTATGGCAACCAGAACCACAACACTACAACAGTTTCACTCTTGAGGGGACGAGTTCATTTCAGTTCAGTCACTCGCCGAGTAACGTGGTGAGCTTTTCACAGCAGCAGACGTTAATCCGGCGTATCTTCAGTCCACGAGAGTTTGGGTCACATCATCGGCGAAGCAGGTAACATACATAATCTTATTTGATAGAAAACATAGTCATTTACCACAACAATATATGTGCCACACTTTAAACAAGTTCATTGAGATTTTTTTATTAATATGAAATAAGGTGTTTGAGAAATTTGTCCTAACAAAGATCTGAGACCCAGACCTTTGGCTTCACACCTGCTAAGCTGAAATAAGATTTCTGTGAAATTTGACCTGACAGGGATCTAAAACCCATACATTTGGCTGAATTAGGTTGTAGCAGTTAGGCTGTAATAGGGTTTTTGAGAAATTTGCCCTGACACCAATTTAAAACCCGGACCTTTAGTTTTACTAGGGGAAGTAACTAAAATTGGAAATAATACTTTTTTCCGTATTCTTTAAATAACAATATTTAAGTCTTAACTTATAAATACTATTATGTTGATACATTAAATGTATAGTTACTGTTAGGGCCTTAATGAGAGCTGAAAAAATATGTTATTGAAAGTTTCTATCCAACCAGGATTCGAACTAACATCTAACAAAAGTTTTGAACAACGTTTGGTGTCAACGATAAAAATAATTATGCCTTAAAGATAGCCTCACATCACTAAATCGTCATTCTTGAACTCATTTATATTATTATGTTTGGTGATATTATCTTAATCTTATTTGTGAAATTACCTCTTTCTCTTTAAAGATGTCGTAAGCTAAAGTTGGAGGTACATAAAAACAACCTTATCTAAAAATTACAAAAGCTACTCAACCTACTTTAATTTTTTCACTCTCCAAATCACGTGTTATTCGGCAGCAACGTTTTTGAGAACGGTGTTCATTTTGACAGTTGTAAGATACTTGTTGGTAAATGCCAGCGTCTCTATCCTTTATTTTGTTTACGTCGTAAGAGGTTCTTTCTATGGTGACCCACCTATACCTTACATTGATGAAGCTTACTATAGTAATAACATTGTTGGAAGATATGTTTGGAAAATATAAGCTTTATTTTCTTGCGTTGAATAATAATAATAATAAAGAAATGGTACGGTACATCACAAAGACTTGGAAAAAAAAATCAAATTCTATCAAAAATAATAAATGAATAGGCTCTATACACGGTTACAGAAACAATAAGAAAAGAAACACATCTCGGTTCACCAAATAGCATAACAATCGACTCCCTATTTCCCAGACTTCCATGACATACATACATATATATATACATATATATATATTGGTGAACTGGAGGGTCTAGGGGTAAGGTATCAGACTTCTGTGCTGGGGGTCCGGGGTTCAATCCTAGGTTCCGGTACAGAGTTATCTGATTGCCAAACCCTTCCTTCACCTCTGACAAGACGTGTATTAATCACAACTTGTGAATGTGTTGAATGCCAGGCCTTCACCGTGGTTCGGATTCCACGTTAAACTGTAGGTGCTGCATTTCATCTCACAATCGCCATATACCATTACACATTAGCGTAAGTGTGTGTAACCCGAATGGATAGTAAGACGTGGTGCTAACAATAATAATAATAATAATAATAATAATAATATTATTAGTAATAATATATATTTTCTTATAGCTCGAAAACAATTGGTTTTATAAAAAATATACTTCATTTGGTTTTTTAGTAGCACTTCAACTTTGCTACTCGAAGTTATTTAGTATCTTAAAGAGTTGCGGAGATGTGATCAAAATGGAGATATCCACATACGTAATTTTCCCGAAGAAAAAATAGATGTGCCCTTTTGCTGGTAATCTTAAACCATGTCTATAACACAAATTTGAATAAAAATCCTTAGAACCTATTTTTTTTTAATTTCTCTTTTTGCCCTTAAATAAAATACTCTTAACTTGATCTCTAAGCATCTAATATAAAAATACTATGGGAACTCTTATGAAAACCCTAGCTACCAAGTTTTATTCGGATATGTAAAATGGTTTCAGATCTAGGCTGAGATATAGGCAGACGGACATACAAAGAAAGAGTAAGAGACGGCATAGAAAGAAACACTTTGTCTGGTTCAAGATCGACATCCATCAAAATCTCGAACTCATTTTTTTTTTAGAATCTCAATACGTACTTTCCCCGAGAGTTCTCAAGAAAGTAATACTTATATACTACTATTATTTTATTGGTATGGATATTATCTTTTAAAAGTGACAGCTACTCCTCAGATGATTTGACGTGTGAATATTACGAAAGTAATTATAGTGACTCTCAGAAACCACCTTTTTTTACCGTGTATGTTTCGATGTCGAAATATCATTATCTAGGATTTGAAAGATTGAAGGACAGATGCTACCGCTATACTAATGTGTAGTGTGTTTACTATATACATTTTCTATTTAAGTCATTTAAGGTGGGAGTGTAGGATAAACAAGTTAAGGGCAGTATTTTTGCAGTTTTTATATCAAAACCAATTTTTGGTCCTCAAAAATAAAATAATTCCCCAGTAGAATGATAGAATTTAATTATCTCCAGACGATGATATCAACAGTTCTTGAATATCTGTCAAGGATGTCCTGGAATTTAAGGACAGCCCTTTATCTTCATTTAAATAGGCCCTTGTCTAATACCGCTATGCTCATGGCAGATATTCAACAACTGTTGATATCACCATGTGAAGAAAATTAAACTTTAGTTTTCTACTGGAGGATTTTTTAAATTTGTTTGACCAAAATAAATGTTTTGCTATAAAAACTGCAAACATACTACCCTTAATTCTCTTCCCCTACACTCCCACCTTAATAAGAACCTTATGGACCACTTTATTAGATTAATGTACGACTTATGAAATAACTTATCAATGAAACATTCACATTACTCATCTCACAGCCTTCACTTCATCACTGCGTATAACCCGAACGGGTAGTAAGACGCGGTGCTAATAATAATAATAAACACTTCATCACAGGGTAAGGGGAATCTCTATTTTAATCGATGATGAATTTTTCTTTAGTGTCGGTGAAAGAACCCGAGACCTTTAAATCAGTAGAAAAACATGGTGCTTAACTGTAATTAGTTCACGTAGCTTGAAGCCACAATCATCCTTGACACAGTATTCATCCTACCTAAAAGACATGCTTAGGTCTGGTTTTTGCACAAACTTAATTTAAGAGTTAACAGGTTCGTTAAGAAATAGCAAAACTTAATAAGATCGTCTTACGACAACGGTTCCAAATCGTGTTTGACAGGACGCATGACATGTAAGAAACACCAACTTAAAAAGCTGTTGGATATAACCATATTATATCATCTAAAATATTTCTACGAGGAAGGATGTGATAGCATTAGAGGTACGCAGGAGAAGGAGGGAGGGCATAAGGAACTTCTGACACTCCCAAGACCATAAATAATTTTGATAAAACATTAAATCGTTTGTATTAGAACTAAATATATATAAGGCTGAATATGTGTCATATGTTTAGGCTACATTTTAAGCTAAGGCTTACGGCTCACACACATTAATAGTGCCTCTAAAACTCGCAACATGGTTGGAAAATGTATCCAGTGTTAAATTTAATGGTCAGGTGCTGTGCATGTTCTATAATTAAGATAACTTGTAAGTCGTGTGCTGATAATATAATCAGTTGCTTCAGAAAGTGCAGGCTAAATACTCTAAGCTAAATATAAACCGATACACATTTATATAAATATAGTTACTTTTATCTGTATTTTTTATTTGAGCATATGATATTCCGCGCTATTGAGGGAAAAAGGTCCCCAAATCACGGTTAGTAAAAAAAACCGCTTTATTTACATAGTTACCTGCGTTGGTGGTCCCACGGCTCAGGGAGTTACACACACAATATACTAGATTGTTTGACTTGGAGCTAGAGGTTTGTGTCTAGAACGGGTCCAATTGGACAGTTTTTACACTTGTGGCTAAACACTGTGGCTTTTACATCACCTCTCCGTGCTAATGTGGGTGCATTTACTTCAATATACGTTCATAATTCTTAACCCTTAAATTAAGCTATCAAAAACCTTGGTGGGAAACGTAATGGCATTTTTTAAATATATTGTTATGGTCCACATTTTTCTGTGTTTTATATATAAGTAAATTCATTTTTTTAGTTTTGGTTTCAGGCGATTGTAATGGCATCATTTTATGGGCGTACTAGTTTGATACCTTAGCTCAGTTTGTAGCGTGGGTGCCTACTGAAATAAAGGTCCTATGTTCGATTGCCAACATATAAAAATATTTATCATTGATGAAATGTGTGTCTCCTCTTTCACACTGATGAATTAAAGATGTATCATTGGTGATATGTGTGTATCTTCTTTCACACTGATGAATTAAAGATTTATCACTGGTGAAATGTGTGTCTCTTCTTTAACACTGATGAATTAAAGATTTATCATTGGTGAAATGTGTGTATCTTCTTTAACACTGATGAATTAAAGATTTATCATTGGTGAAATGTGTGTATCTTCTTTCACACTGATGAATTAAAGATTTATCACTGGTGAAATGTGTGTCTCTTCTTTAACACTGATGAATTAAAGATTTATCATTGGTGAAATGCGTGTATCATCTTTCACACTGATGAATTAAAGATTTATCACTGGTGAAATGTGTGTCTCTTCTTTCACACTGATGAATTAAAGATTTATCATTGGTGAAATGCGTGTCTCTTTTTTCACACTGATGAATTAAAGGCCAAGGGTTGGGTGCTGTGTCTGTTCTAGATTTAAGATAGTTTACAAATCGTGTGCTGATGTAATTAATTGGTTCAGAAAGTGTACGCTAAATACCTCAAGTAATAATAATACTGAAGTACCTCACTTTAAGACGTCCCGCTTTAGAGTGCTTATCAAATATGACACTTCTCAATTATTAGTGCTTGCACTTGCCTTGATCTTTAAGGCATTTTCCGCTGTTTTAAGGCTATTAATACAGTAGCATTTTTTAAAAAATATTTCTTTTGCTTCGTTTCTTTATCCTAGTTAGGTGACCTGGTGGTCTAGGGGTAGGGTTTCAGATTTCTATGCTGGCGGCCGGGGTTCAATCCTCGGTCCCGGCAAAGATTTATCTGATTACCAAACCCTTCCTTCACCTCTGACAAGACATCTTGTGAATGTGGGGAATGCCAGGCCTCCACCGTGGTTCGGATTCCACGTTAAACTGTAGGTCCTCCATTTCATCTCACAATCACCCTACCATTACACATTAGCGTAAGTGCGTATAACCCGAACGGGTAGTAAGATGTGGTGCTAATAATAATAATAATAATAATAATAATAATTTATCCTAGTGCTATTGCACCCTTAGTAAATAATAGTGTAAATATGTTTTCAGTATTTTATATTCACTGGCGAGTGTTGAGAACGAAAAAAAAAAGCTGTGATTCTCTTTAAGGTGATAAAGTATTAGATTTACGTTGGTGGTATGAGACCTACAGTAGCTGCATGACTTCTTTGGTGGTATATACCTAAATTTTGACTGTCAGAAGTGACAGCTGCTAAACACATGCTTTTGCAGATCAAATGGTTCGGCGTAGGGATGAATAATTTGGTCTGATAACTTTTCAAAGCCATCAGCTGTCAGCTGTATTTGCTATCAACGAGTCATATTATTATGGCTCCAAGATCCACCTCGGTGGCATGGTTAGCTAACGCACCAGTCGTGATGAGATAAGCTGCAGAGGATGGAGAGATTGGGGTTTGAATCTCGCTTGGGTGAACTGGTTTTTTTTTTTTCCTAAATGATTTTCCACTTTCCCTCCACGTAAGTGTTGGTTCACTTCCTCTAAATTCGACCTTCCCGATTCCTAACCATTTAGCGTAATTAGTACATAAGCGTATAACCCGAAAATATAGTAAAACGGGCGCTAGATGATAATAATAATAATAATAATAAACCACTCGTCCTAGCACGTTAACACACATTTCACAGCTGTCAAGTGTGTCACGGCAGGCGCACACGCTTCGTTCAGAAGTGATTGCGCACGCCAGAAAGTTGCATATTTTATCTTGCCATGGCAACAGACCGTGAAAAAAGACAAACTATAGTCACGAGTTGACGAAGAGATAAGAGTTCTTTTCCCGGTCGTTTACACTATTTGTCCTTAATTGTTTCCCACTCTTTCTCCATGCAAACTTGGGTGTACTTCCTTAAATTCCTCCTTACTTTTCCCTAACGTAAAGAGTGTGACTATACGGATAGTCTAAGCCAGTAGTAAGGTGAGGTGCACATTAATATATATATATATATATATATGATATAGCCATGGTTATTACAGAAACATATTTTGAGAAGCTAGTTAGTCAAGAGTTCAATTATATAAATTATCTATACAGAGCGAGGCATTTAAATTAACACAACAAATATCTCGAAAACGAATCATTAAAAAGGAGGGGGTTTAAACAAAAGTAATTGGTTTTGACGGAAAAAGAGAGCAGCACTAGCTATTTTGGAGTTGGTTGATGTCTTCAAGGTTATTTCAAGGCCAACTTGTTTTCTTAAATGAAAACCTTGAGTTTTTTAAACATTTTATTCTTCACAAAAGAACAAACAACTTTTGCCTGAAACTTGTTTTTAATTGATCAATTTTTTAAAATACGTTAGCTTGTATTTTTATAACAATTTTTATTCAATGACTTTTTATTACATTTTTATATTCTTTAATACGTTAAATTATATATTAGTGATAAAATTAATTTAATGAATGTTCAAAACCCCTCATCACATCTCTGGATAATTTTGATCATTTACTAAAGCTACGTAATTTTATAAATAATATTCAATATAACGTCATAAGGATTAACATAAAGTAATAAAATATCTCGAATAAAATTAATTGTTATAAAAATACGAGTTAAAATATCTTCAAAAAATTGATTTCAAATAAAAAAAAAAGTTTCAGGCAACAGTTGTTTATTTTATTGTGTATGATAAAATTTAAAGGGCTTTATTTAAAAAATCAAGTTTGACCATGAAAGTAGACGTCTACTAAATAAAAAATAGTTAGTCCTTTAAAACAAAAAAAAAACATATATTAGAAGCAATTTTTTCTCAAATCCTTCGTTTTCAATATATTCAGGTTTCTCAACTTCAAACTCAAAGATTTCTAAAAACATTAAATAAAACACTTTATAATAAATTACTGCAATACCGGATTTATTCATCCACTATGAATAAAACGACCGCTATAGCTCGTGACTAAATTACGTCATGTAAATAGGTCAGTCAATTGTTTTCTGTTAGCCGTGATTAATGATTTTTTTTTATTACCTCTACTTAAGATGTAGCTTCAAGACTTTCATTTAGCTGAAGGAATTGTTTTTTTCCACTTGTAAACATACGTGATTAAACATATTATTTGTGGTGCGTTTCCACTCCTTTAATTATTTAACTTTAAGATATACAACATGATTTTTTACTCCTGTTTATTTCTTCATTTATTATCGTCTGAAAACTATAGGACTATTTAACTATTTAAATATTAAAGTTACATATTTTACTTATATTTGAAATTAGCACTAGTATTCCGAAGTCTATTTAGGTAGCTTTCGCATATGCCCTTTGGAGGGGGGAAAGGGGATTTTATGATCCCCTCCCCAATCTATAACAATCACTTATAGATTTTTATAATATAATGATTTACTTGTTAGTTTTTTTTTAGGGGGGGGGGGTAACGAAGGGTGTATGGATAAAGTAATATCATTACTATTAGGCTAAGCACTTGCCGATGCTATAGAACAGTCTAATTTTCACAGGAAGGACCTTAACTTACAGATAGAAAAGTTATTTTATCTACTTTAACGTATTCATACTTAAAGTCATGTAATATACGGCTGTCACTTTTGATATATATTATCAATACCTATAAAATAATACTAATTATAAAGTAAAATGTTATAAAATTTGGCCGCAAAAATATTATGTTTGTATTTTATACAAGAACCTTCATTTGATAATTGGACTGCAGCTTAAACAATGACAAATTTATCTTGGTCACAATCAAATGTACTAATAATATAGTCAAAACCGTGGAATAATCCCATCTGAAATACTTTATATTGATAGAAGATGTAAAAAAACCACTACCAAATGATAAACAAAAACGCAGCCATGAAAACCCATTTTAAATATTCTTCCAAACGCATCCTATGAAAACATATTCCCGGGTCCTTTATTTTTTTTTATTTACCCCGCAAATCGGTCTTCTCTAATACCTTCCATGACAATTAGTATTATTGTTATTAAATATTAAACTTCCACACAACTTTTAAATCACGGCTACGCCACTGATCTGTGGCTTTTCCACCAATTCACATAGTTAATTAGTTTTTATTCCCTCTGATCACTATTTTATCTCGTAAAGTCCTATTTACAATCATCCCCACTTTGTTAAAATATGCATGGAAAAGTAATACTTGGCTTCGACTCAACAGTGTGGTAGTGTCGGCATTGGTATAAATATATGCAATATCACTTCTGGGGGAAATGAAAACTGATGTCTTATGGAGGAAAGCTTGATCTTCACCCTTTCTCGGTTTACTGTCGCTAAATATACCCCTTCACTTGTCGGAAGGTGGTGTGCTGTGGTAAGGCGTTACTGGCAACATTGACAAACCGATGTTGCAAAATTTGTCATATAATCGAGAGGAAATGAACAATACTAAAACAAAAGAATAACACTTATGTTTCCCGATAGTTTTCTTTTATAGCACCGCGTCTTATTACGTGTTCAGGTTGTACACATATTACTATTATTATTATTATTATTATTATTATTATTATTATTAGCACCGCGTCTTACAATCGTTCAGGTTATACGCCCTTACGCTAATGTGTAATGGTAGGGTGACTGTGAGATGAAATGGAGGACCTACAGTTTAACGTGGAATCCAAACCACAGTGGAGGCCTGGCATTACCCACATTCACAAGATGTCTTGTCAGAGGTGAAGGAAGGGTTTGGTAATCAGATAAAGCATATTACTAGTTTCGCTAGTGAGTTATGGATGAGCAGGGTTGAATTTGGAGGTACTGTACCCGTATTCACGTGTAAGGAGAGTGGAAAATAAATTTGAAAACACCACCCTCAGTACATTTTTTTATTTTTTTATTTAGCACCGCGTTTTACTAGCCGTTCGGGTTATACGCTTTAAGTACTAATTACGCCAATGAATTGGGAATTGGGAAGGTTGAATTAGAGGAAGTGAACCCGCATATTCGTGGAGGGAGAGTGGAAAACCAATTAGGAAAAACCACCCTCAGTTCACCCGACCGAGATTCGAACCTCGATCTCCCCGTCCTCAGCTGTCAAGCTCAACACGACTATCACGTTAGCCAACTACACCACCGAGGCGGGTAATAATATAGTAAATTATTAAACATTTTGGTCGCAGGAAAATATATTTTTTATTTTCTAACCTGTTCTTCCAACCAAAATCAGGGTATAATTCTCTGGCCTTAAAGAAGTTTCCTACCTGTGACGTCATGGTAAGTCAAGATATGACTTCCCATGACCCCGAATTTACATCCCATTCAATGATTATTAAGGATATAACGTTGAAACTAAAACATTCATTCTTATATAATTCTAAAAATGGTCCTACATTTTCGCGTAAAACTATATCTATCTTGTAGTATTTTTTTAAACGTATTTTTTTATAAATCATTTACATCTTAGGCTATTTGGCATAGTCATGAAAATGTCCCGTAGGAATCTTCTTGCCAGGATGTAGATTAAAAAAGTCCGTTTTAGCATACATCTGTTTAGATTAGTAAACAGGAAAAAGGTAATTTTAAAAAGCAAGTAAATGTTTTCAAACGCAAATAATAAAGTGACAGTGTGAGCTCGTCAGAGGAAAAGGGAAGTGTTTATCAGTAAATAAACAAGAGACCTCACAGGGTGAACTGCTCATGTTTTACCCTTTATTTCTATTTGGTAAATTGGTATCTAGGTATGATAGTGCTTAATTTTAGAATGCTTAGGTGTTTCAAGTTAAGATGCAACCTGCTTATCAAAATATCTTCGAAATCTCCAAGTAGGCAACGTCTTTAAGGAACTCGAAAGTTCATTGCTACCAGAATGTAAGTTTTTAATTCAACACTATCCTGGTGACCTGGTAGTCTAGGGGTAAGGTGTCGAACTTCTGTACTGGGGTCCGGGGTTCAATCCTCGGTCCCGGCACAAATTTATCTGATTACCAAACCCTTCCTTCATCTGTGACAGGACGTGTATTAATCACAACTTGTGAATGTGTGGAATGCCAGGCCTCCAGCGTGGTTCGGATTCCGCGTTTAACTGTAGGTCCTCCATTTCATCTCACAATCACCCAACCATTACACAATAGAGTAAGTGTGTATAACCTGAACGGGTAGTAATACGCGGTGCTAATAATAACAACACTATCCTGAGACACCTCCATCCAATACCTAACTTTACAACCATCTTCCTTCAATTATGTTTTTAACATTATCTTCCTATAGAGGTCCCGGTCCACCAAGGGGTATTGTATCTTCAGGTCTATCAACTAAAAAATTGTGTGTACACGCCTGTCATAAGCCACGCACGCCACATGAGCACACACCATTTCAGCATGCGTGTCTTGCTTATCCTCGATATGTTTGGGTATGCATACAAACCATGAGGTTCTTCATTATATAACGCTCTCCATTCTCCTGTTTGTTCATACCTCTTGTAAGGCCCCTCCCCCCCGTAAGCGACCAGTCAGGCTGTCAGTATTAATAAAGTAATCATGAATACTAACAGACTGACTAGACAGTACTGATGGATGAAAATGTTGATGCTATCCAAATTTTCTGATCACATCAGTATCAGTCCATCAGTCTTGCAAGTGGTGAGAGAGACTGACAGTAGTACTGACCGTGTGAGCGCGCTTGTCAGTATTTCCTTCAGTCTCAGTAACAACTAACAAACATAGACTGCATACGCTTGTTTTTTCTCTTATCATCCACGTTGTTGCGCGTTGCATGCAGGAGCTGATACTGATAATAATAATAATGATACAAGTACTTATCGTGTACTGTCTTGTTGTAAATACTGATGCATACTGACAGTAAGATTGTCATTCTTAGGATTGACAGTCAAGACTGATAGTGTAGGGGCCCTATTAGGCTCGAAAATCTTTCTTAGCACTTTGTTCTCAAAAAACTTTCAGTTTATTCTCCTGCTACAAAATAAGACATCACGCTTCACATTCGTAAATAACAATGGATAGGATTATAGTTTTGTAGATTCTCAGCTTAATATTTCAAGATACATGCCTCATTAATAACAGCTTATAAATTGAATAATATCATGCATTTATTACAGGAATATTGTTTCAGACCCGTTTAATTTCATACCTATGTATTAGCACATTTCCCAAGTATTTGAATTTGTTAATTCTACAACTTCTTATAAGTCAATTTGATGAAAAACGAGATTGTATTCCTGCAACCATAACTTTAGTGTGTTTTCCTTAATACATATTAATTCTGCCTTCAGGTGAATGCAGGTGCACAGTTTATAAATCATATTTTCCTCATTACTGCTATATTAGCGTAGATATGCGTATAGCCTGGACCAGGGATGTACTGGAAGCTCCCATTTCCCGTTTCAAGCGGCCTGGAATCACAAGTATGACGGACCCTAACATATATTAATAAATATCACCGAAGCTATATTTCAGTGTAAGCTGAAATGTTGAGGGGAAGTACCAATATTTGTACTATCATTAAATTAACACGAGGTCCTTTCAGCTACATTATCAATAGTTACGTCACTATTCAGTCAAATTATAATATAAGCTTGTAATTGTTTATATTGACATGAATAATAATGCTTTTAAATTGTTGGACAATAGCTGGAATCCTATTTGTAGATATGTAATTTTTTTAAATGATCCTCCTCCCGATAATTGTGTATATCTACATATCTAGTAGCAGTTAATATTCAGTAAACAAACACGTTTTTACGTTTACCGTTTGGCTGTTGCCCGACTCAGAACATCTGTCTTGACAGTTATGCCAAGCCAGGTCGTCTGCGACAGGGCTGATTTGTTGTTTGAGTACCGAGTCATTGTCATGACTCCTAACCTCACGAATGAACTTATAACCTGATGAAATGAAACAGATGAAATGAGAGTGTAGAATACTACACTTGTATGATGTGTTTCCCGACTCAGGATGTCCACCTTGACAGTTGCGCCAAGCTAGGTCACCTGCGAAAGGGATGATTTCTTGTTCGAGTATAGAGTCATTGTCGTGACTCCTGACCTCGTGAATGAACTTGTTTACCAGATGAAATGAAACCGATGAAATGAGAGTGTAGAATACTACACTTGTACGATGTATTTCCCTACTCAGGATGTCCACCTTGGCAGAAACGCCAAGCTAGGTCACCTGCGAAAGGGATGATTTTGTTCGAGAATAGAGTCACTTTCGTGGCTCCTGACCTCGTGAATGATTTTAATACCTTGTACATTACAATTGTATAATTAATTAATTGTGAAGTGAAATGGGTGATTCTGAATGATTGCGCTGGGTCTCGGGATATGGGGAGGATTTTCTTGTCTGGGATGCGGGAGGATGTGCATAAGGTATGATGATGAGATGTTGGATTCCATGAGTCGATTTCCAGGAAGGGGATCGAAAGGTTTAAATTGACTGTGGGGAATAGGTTTGACGTGGTTGGTTACATATCCATTCCTCATCTGGGGCCGACAGTGGCGCCAGCGTTTTTCTCTGGCTAGAAGGTTGACCTAGTCGGTTATCCCAGTGGAGTCCGGCGGTGGCAAGGGTACTAAAGAGTTGCTTGTTGGGGTAGGATTTTCTTTTTTTGGGATTAGGAGTGAGGTGGATACATTTCCATTCACCATCTGGAGCCGCCCCCGGCGCCAGTATTATCCTCTGGCTAGTAGAAAACCTAGACGGTTATCTCAGTGGCGTCCGGCCGTGACTAGGGTAGTGATGGGATGAAATGAGTGGTTTGTGATGATCAGGTCTTAGTTGGGGGGAGGTGTCAACTGGCGTAGTTAATTGTCAGTTATCTTATTAATTCTATGCTACACTATTCTTATATCTAGTTTTTTTTGTTTAATTCCGGTTCTTATCTCCTAGGTTTTTTATTTTCATTATTATTTTATTTTTTATTAACATATATGTAAATTAGATGCTTAACTACGCCAGTCTGGGTCGTTTGCTGTGTCGTGGTTCAGTCGGGTCGTACTGTCCAAGTCCTCTAACAAGTTCGTTCTCGTGTGTTTCAGTCTGATCGTAAAGTTTCCTATTTCTGTCCTGGTATATTTCTTGTAATTGGCGGCAGTTTGTCATCGCTTGTATGTTGGCATTGCTAGTGTACCTGTCTGCCCCTGTGAGTATTCTTAATATTTTGTTTTGTACTGTCTGCAGTTTGCGGGTGAGTATTTTGGAGGCATAACTCCATACTACACAGTTATATAGAATGCTTGGTTGGATTATCTGCTTGTATAGTAGTATTTTAGTAGGAATTGAGAGCTGCCCACCTCTAAACAGGGAGTACAGTTGTATGAATCTACCCATTACTTTTTTCTTGGTCTTATCCATGTGACTCCTCCAGGTGAGTTTCCTATCTATTGTGATCCCAAGGTACTTGACTTTGTCTTGGAGTGGGATCTCTGTGTCAAATAGGGTGAGTGGGGCAGGGAGAGGTTTCCTACCTTTAGCTAAGATTATTGCTGCTGATTTTGTGGGATTTACTTTAATTCTCCAGTTGGAGAGCCAGTCCTGGAGGAGGAGGAGGTATCTTTGCATTGCAAGTGATGCATAATTTATGTTTCTATTACTTACATAGAGCATGGTGTCGTCGGCGAAGAGTCTAACCTAAACTTTATTGTGAGTGGGTATGTCTGCTACGTAAATGTTATACAAATGCGGTGCTAGTGCTGAGCCCTGCGGTACCCCTGCTTTAATAGTGTGTGTCTGCGATCTTTTGCCGTTCATAACCACCAGGAACGTACGCCGTCTGAGGAAGCTGGCTATCAAAAAGATTAACCATTTGGGGTAGTTGAATTTAATTAGTTTCTGAATAAGTCCAAGATGCCAAACCTTGTCAAAAGCTTTCTCGACGTCTAGGAAGATCGCTATTGTATATTTCTTTTCTTTAGACGCGTCGGTTACGTCTTCTACTAAGTTGAATGTGGGATGGGTGGTGGAATGGTGACGTCTGAATCCAAACTGAAGGTTTGGAATAACTCCTAGTCTATTGTTTAGTGCTTTTAATCTTTTGAGAATTAGCCTCTCGTATACTTTGCTCAGGGTCGCTAGTAGACTGATCGGTCTTCTGTTCTGAGGGAATATCGGGTCCTTACCAGGTTTGGGGATTGTTATTACCCTAGCCAGCTTCCAGTCAGTAGGGAAGTAGCAGAGCGTCAGTAGTGCGTTTTTTACGTTTGAATTAATAAATGGCTTATAAACAACACCCAGAAACAACAAACTGCATGGTTTTACTTTTAAATGCCAATGATCTACCCATTGAAATAATTGATTATTTTTATTTAAAATAATCACTCAGAATTGATTGTATATCTTTATTTTAGTTTAAGGTAGTTGTAAGTGTTAAGGTGTTCCAGTCCACCCCTGATTACAAGTGTTCTAACCGGCCTCGTGGTATAATGGTCAAAGCCCCTGGTTGGTGACCTGAAGGTCCCGGGTTTGATTCCCAGCTGGTACTGTGGGATTTCTCTCGAAAGTGGAATAATTCTCAGGGTCACTAGGGTTTGGTTAGTTAGGCTTACATTAGATTAGAATCTTCATAGGCTTCTCCCTGTCATATTCACTTTAATCATACCTCGACACCTCATCTTATCGGGACATGGAAAGAGCCACCACAAAAAGGATGTACAAATAGTACAGATGGGTATCTCCTGAACAATGGTACATTAGTACTGGCTAATCTTTCTGCAAACTGAGCTGCAGGATGATGTAACCCAGACCCACCATTATTATTACTATTGTTACTATTATTACAAGTGTTGTAAGAAAGTGATACTGATGACCCCTACTTTCCTCACACTTGTATCGGCTCGAGATCAGAGGACAGGAAGTAAATGCCCCTCTATCTATTGCGAGAAAGTGGTTCCCTTCCCACTTGGATTACTGCCTTGTGTCTTACATTACATCCGTGGTGGCGGTTCGAGGTCAACGACTCTTCCCCCTACCCATGAATCAACCAAAACAGCAATTTACCCTGAGACGGAAGTAAACGCTTCGATCAGAGAGAAAATGTAAATCGCTGTCAGGTCACATACGGTTTAAAATACAATGGTCTGTGTCGTTTTCTGGAACTACTTCTTTAATCTGTCTAGGCGCATACTCCCTTTTGCTCTTTACCTAAAACCACTATATTTTGCCGTGTCAATAATAAAGAGGGGGAAGAATACTGCAAAACTTTTAATCTCTAGATAAAGAGGAAAGCTCGCTGCTGGCTCTCAAATATCTTAACATTTTCTGTTTTTAGCCTATCAAAAAATAACTGCACTTGTTAGAAAAATGGTTAGATATAAAACCCTTTTCATCAAGGCTAGTCTTATAACTCCACAGATATGCTTAAAAAGTGGTTGAAAATAAGCTAATATTACATTTTAATATATTCTTTACTATTAATCAATCTAAAACTATACGTTTAATTAGGAAAAAAAGCCCTGTTGGAATCCTTAAACTTTATTTTGGCGTGAACCATATTTAAAAAAAACGCTTTGTATAATTAAATATTGTGTTAGAGCTGAACGTCTATTCGGAAATGTCTAGTTTGCCTAGGTGGCCTCCTTAAGGTATGTATACTATTTTTTACTCAATAAATAATAAATTCGTTCAGTAGATGCATTTAGCTTTGTGTTGTACAGCACATATAGTGATTATAACAGTTATTGAATATCTGTCATGGACATTATGGTATTCGACCAGGACATTAGGACAAGGCATTTATCATCATTTAAAAAGTTTATCATCAAATTTGCTCGTGAGTAACGACAAATCACAAATGTCTAAGCACTTTTGATTTTACTATGAGTAGAAAAATAAACTAAACACATCTAATAAAGCTATTAAAAATATATTTTGGTCAATAATACAAATTCTATGAACATTTTTGTTCCCTTTAATCTCATCTTAAGAGCCTTTCGCATGGAAAATTATATTCAGGCTTTATATAAATCAGATAATGTTTTAAAGTGTGGTTTTCTGCATTCTCCATTTGACAACAGCAAGATTGGTATCAGTTTAATAGCGTATTTTAAAATGAGGTTTTTCAATTTTGAAGTAATTTTGAAAATATGGCAAAATAATTTCCCAAGTCTCAATTTCACTATTTAAAAAAAAATTTAGAGCACAATAAAATAGCTCCACGTTGTAACGTCTTGTTCGAGCTAGACTTCTTACCTAATTGGGGTTAGGTGGGCTATTAAAATGATACAATGTTTTGCCTTTAGCCCGTGTCTTACTACCCATCCGTATATTAACACTGATTTTATAGGAATATATAAAGTAGAACATAGAGGAGGCGTACCCACATTTACACGTAAGAAAAGTTTAAAACCATAAAGGAAAAAAACCCATCAATATACCTGGCTGGAATTCGATCCCTGACCTCTTAAAAGCTAGCTTCCTATATAAGATGAGACTGACACTTTTGTCATCGTGTCCAGTAGTACTGGCACTCACTAAATATATTAGTGGATTAATCTGTAAGGTAGGGAGGGTAAATTAGAATAAATGCACGCGCATTAGCGTGATGGGCAACCACATTGATAAATCAAATGTGCAAAACCACGACCAGTCCGTCTCCGTCCGTGTCCGTCTCCGTCACCGGAAATCCATTCCAGTGTGAGTCTGGTGCCCTAGATTGTGTGAACAGCTGTAATAGTCTATGTGTTATCTGGCCTACAATCTTGTAGAATCTCATTCTTAATGCGGATATTTAATGATAATAATTGGAGGAGTTCTAAGTCAGCTATAATAATGAGGTCACCACCGTTAATAGCACCTTCGAGTTAACAGTACTTGCACCGGTAGCCCCACACTGTAGGCAGGTGTTATTCGACTTGGGGTACACATACCTCTTAGGGTACACGAATACATTTTAAGGAATACGTTATACTGTATTTCTAATTTAAAACTGTATCTTGGAAGTCATCTATTTTATTTATTTTAGACATAAATTATATAATATAATATATAACTTGCATTATGCATTAACACATTATGGGGGCAAAAAACTGAAAAAATATATTTGGAGGTACGTGAACAAAAAAGAAGAAGTTGAATACCATTGATTTAAGCTATCAGTCACACAATCGGCAATTACCTGTGCCGCATAGGTCGAGTTTCTAATGTCGACCAGGTACACTGTTTATTTTCTCTCTCTCTTCTCTTTCAATATTAATGCGGGTGCATTACCTCTAGGCTTCTCTCCTAGTCTCTACTCATTAGAATAAGTCCGTTATAACCTCGGTGTAAGCCTAATGTGCATGCAAAGTGTTGAAGGTGCCTGAAAAAACTGGCCATAGAAATTAACATGTTATACATATAATATATTTGTAAATTATTATGTTGTACCCTTCGCTTACCATGCTTGGTTCCACTATGGTGTAGCTTATAATATATGGCCATAGTGTAGTAGTCCACCAAGGTAAGACTGTTTGTCACCTTTCCTGGTAAACAGAGTGAGAGCGCAAATATTTTATGGACGTTTAATACCTATAAATATAAAAAGTCCACAAAAATGTACACTTGATTTTAATAAATGTTTGATCCTATGAGATAACAACCAATTAACACCATTTACTATGTGCGGATAACATTTGGCTCATATTTTCTAGTAACTGAAAGATCAGAATTTGAATCCCGGTCGGTTTTACTGAGAGTGTTTTGACCTCAATTATTTACCACTTTCTCTCAACGCGAACGAAGGTACATTTCTTCTAAAATTCTACTTCCGTCATTCCCATAAAACTAGCGAAGTACATGTATTTGTATAGCTCGGACTGTTACAAAACCACGTCGGGAAAATAAAAGACACATTTAAAAAAATAAAACTACTGAGTTTTACTATTTTTCAGGTTAAACGCATATAAAAAAAGGTTTAAAGGGGTATGGATAAGAATGGTAGCATTTTTAGAGGTAATCTACCCGCATTTGATTGAAAGGAGAGTGGGAAACCATTTAGGAAAAATCAACCTCAGTAAATTTTTTAGCACCGCGTCTTACTATCCGTTCGGGTTATACGCTTTAAGTACTAAATACTATAATGGATTAGGAATTGGGAAGGTTTAATAAGAGTAAGTGAACCCGCATTCGCGTGGAGGGAGAGTGGAAAGCCATTTAGGAAAAACCACCCCCAGTTCACCCGACCGAGATTCGAAACCTCGATCTCCCCGTCCTCAGAAGTCGAGCTCAACACGGCAAGCGCGTTAGCCAACTACGCCAAACCTCAGTAAAGCCTACCGGGATTTTAACCGTGATCTCCCCGTCATCAGTAACCCCGTTTAACACAAGAGTGACACCTTAGACCCCTCAGCCACTGGAACAGGTACATCTAGAGTAGCCCCATGGCTTCTTTGGTGCCAACTGACAGCTCACAGCTGATTTCTGACAGTCAAAATTTAGGTATATACCTAAATTTTGACTGTCAGAAGTGAAAGTTGATAAACACATGTTTTTTCAGATCATATGGTTTGGCGTAGAGATACAAAATTTGTTCTGGTAACTTTTCAAAGCCGTCAGCTGTCAGCTGTGAGTTGCTAGTCAGCACCAAAGAAGCCATGGGGCTACTGTACTAGCCAAAACTCTTTTTATTGCCGGAACCTGATCACTTTACTCTTAACACTACAAGCCTCAAGAAGGTCGTGCCTAACTAACAAGAAAAATACGTTAAATACCTCCGCCAAAGCAATCTGTACGCTACATAAAGAGATACACAAAATTCCACTTTCACTTCTAAGAGTGACGTTCAATGTCACAACTCTTGCATTATGAAAGTGTGTAATATTCCAAACGCTTGAAGGTGGATTCGCTAACACCCGGTGGACTGACATGTATGTACATGAATTATGCATATTAATATAATCTCTTTTTTTTCAATTGATTGCACTTTCTAAACGCCCAGGTAGGTGACCTGGCGGTCTAGAGGTAAGGTGTCAGACTTCTATGCTGGCAGCCGGGGTTCAATCCTCGGTCCCGGAGAAGATTTATCTGATTACCATACCCTTCCTTCACCTCTGACAAGACACCTTGTGAATGTGGGGAATGCCAGGCCTCCACCGTGGTTCGGATTCCACGTTAAACTGTAGGTCCTTCATTTCATCTCAAAATCATCCTACCATTACACATTAGCGTAAGTGCGTACAACCCGAACGGGTAGTAAGACGCGGTGCTAATAATAATAATAATAATAATAATAATAATAATAATAACAATAAACGCCCAGGTTACACAGCACACAAGATACAAACAAATTTAATCTAGGATACTTCACGTATTAGTAAACACTACTTCTATAATGTAGATATTTGGTATAGGTTATTACATTTATTGTTAAACTGCTAAAAATAGCATGTCACCCGATTTGGTGGCCACATGGTGTGAGGCGTTACTCTCGCAATAGACTAGAATGCCGATGACGGGGAGATCGAGGTTAGAATCTCGATCGGGTGTAACAAGAAAAGTTTTTCCAAAATGGCTTTACACTTTATCCATGTAAATGCAAGTACACTTCCTTGAAGTATAGCCTTCCTTATCGCCAAAACCATTAGTGTAATTAGTACATAAGTGAAAGACCCGAAAGGGCAGTAAGACTCGTATCTGGTTGTTACTAAAGTTACTAAAACAATTTTAATATATCCATACATCAAGTCATGCTATCTGCAGATGTCACCTTTTATAGATATTATCAATAACTGTAAAATAACACAAACAATATAGTAAAATGTTATAAATTAATTTTGGCCGTGAGAAATATGTTTGGATTTTCTAAACGGTTCTTTCAACCAAAATCAGGGTATAGTTCAAGCAGCCAGCTATTTATTATAAAGTATATATATATATATATATATATATATATATATATATATAAATCAGTTTCAATATGTTTTATTACAAGATGATACACCTAAATTCTGTTCACGTTAAAAATTGTTTCCTGAAAGGTCTTTTTCCCTACCAGAAATCTTTCATATTGGAGGATATATGTAAGAAAAAAGACCCTTCAGGCAGTAATTTCTACCGTGAATGGAGTATAATACTAGACACCTAGCTCTAACGTCCTGAGGGTCCGGGGTTCAATCCTCAGTCCCGTCACAGATTTATCTGATTGACAATCCCTTCCTTCACCTCTGACAAGACGTGTATTAATCACAACTTGTGAAGGTGTGGAATGCCAGGCCTCCACCATGGTTTGGATCCCACGTTAAACTGTAGGTCATCAATTTCATTTCACAATCACCCTAACATTATATATTTGCGTAAGTGCGTACGAGCCGAACGGGTAGTAAGACGCTATTAATAATAATACCCATTATAGATTTTTTGGTCAAACCAGGAGTCTAACCCTAGTCAGTAGGCAGAGACGCTACTGACTGAGCTGATAATACATCAGATTACACCTAGTAGATAGGCTACACCTTAAAATGAACCAGTAATGTTTTGAAAACTTTTCTTTGAACTCTCAATGGTGTTCGAGAATTCTGGCTCATATTAATTCGATAAAATATGGCTAGTTTTGGTCTGTCAATATCATGGTTAGTTTGTAAGACTTATATTTAAGTTACAAAAATATTGTTTCAACATTATCCTTTAATTGAACATATTTCTAGTAGAATAAACATATCTCACAAATTAAACGTCACATATATTAAAATGAATCACTAAAAACATGAATATTATTTTGCTGATAAGTTAAATTAAATATAATATCATTAAAGTAACCTAGACTGAAGCCATTAGCCTATATCTTTTCAATTGAAAGTTATTGCCATGTGTCTCAAATTACGAACATCCTGTATTGGAACAATAAGTTAAATCTGACGCCATCATACCTTTGAACAATATCAACCTCGAGGTAGTAAAGAATTGGGTTCTGATAAGAAAACCTGTTCAGTAATTAATTTCGAATTAAACTCAAATCTATTGTTTTGGAAAACTAAAAACTAGAGTGTGCTTTCTATAGTGAATGGTTTTCACCCTGTGATAACTTATAATATTATTAATTTCTAATTCAAGACATCTTGTGAATGTGAGGAATGCCAGGTCTCCACCGTGGTTCGGATTCCACTTTAAACTGTAGGTCCTCCATTTCATACACCCTACCATTACACATTAGCGTAAGTGCGTATAACCCGAACGGGTAGTAAGACGCGGTGCTAATAATAATAATACAAATTTCTAATTTTTGATCTACTATCATTATTGACGTACTTGTTACGTTATGAATGTGGAACAAAAATTCAGAATACATGATAACGTACATAATACGAACCAAATACATTAATTATTATTATTATTATTACTAGCACCGCGTCTTACTACCCGTTCGGGTTATACGCACTTACGCTAATGTGTAATGGTAGGGTGATTGTGAGATGAAATGAAGGACCTACAGTTTAACGTGGAATCCGAACCACGGTGGAGGCCTGGCACTCCCCACATTCACAACATGTCTTGTCAGAGGTGAAGGAAGGGAATACATTAATTAACATAGAACAAATGTCAAGAATAAATAATCCTATAAGTTGTCATAATCATTACTAACCTCAAACAAATATATATATACCCAAATTCCACAAATGTAGTATAAGACATATTTGCTCTTTTTTTAAATCTCATTTTAACCCACAGTCTCAAATGTTTAGTAGGCAGCTATGAACGTAACGGGATAAGATACAAATTGCTATAATGATTTGGCACTTTTTATTGAGCTATTCTTTTTCCCGTTAGACACAATATCCTTTACTCTAGCTCAAGCATGTGTAGGTCAAATCCAACTTTAATTTTCACACCAATATTTTCTTTAGAGAATAAAAACTTTTTTTCGGTAGACGTTGATAATATTTTACTGTATTATTAGTATACTATTATTTAATAGACATTGATATTACCTATAAAACGTGTACTTTATTCATTAATGTGTTAAGATTTGACTGTAGGTAAAATACATGGTTGAGATTCATCATTATTATCAACTATTTCCAGCCTGTAGTTGGGTCAATTTAGTAAAATCCCTCCAGCTTCCTCTTTTATTAAACCACTATTCCTACTTTAATTCTTCAACTCTTCTCCTCTCACTTGCACACTTTGTTATCTGTTCCTATTTCTTGATCTCCATTGTGGTATTTTTCTTACATACTTCATTTACATAATTTTCTTTGTTGTTCTCTCCTTTCCCATCCTCATTACATGATCATACTATCTCAGCCTTGCTTCCTCTACTATATCATACAGGCCACTCCTTGTAGTCCCACTCATTCCCGAACTGCTTCATTCCTAATCCTTTTTTCTTCTCGTGGTAGCTAACATGCTCCTCATAAACCTCATTACCATCACCTCCACTTTGCGTGTCTGTCTTATATCGAATCTCCATGTTTCTGCTGCATATGTGAACATGGGTACAAAGTGCGCCCTGTACAGCAATTCCTTACTCTTCCATGGCATAGCAGGTCTCTTGCACACCTATAGAACAACTCCCTCTGCTTCCCTCTACTCAATACATCCTCTCTACTTCTACCCTATACCTCAATAACGCTTCCAAGATTTTGTTGTTGTTGAGATTAATGAGTGAAATTTAGGAGTGCCTAAGAAGTATTTTCGGAAGTGAAATATTCAATTGAATGGATGAAAATATCTCGATATGTAAGCCTAATACATACATTGCCTCTTTATTTTCAGTTGAATCTCATCGTGCTCCTTCTTCTGTAATGCCTTTTTTTTACTACTACAAACATACTATACAGGGTGTTTGGAAACTCAAGGCCCAAACTGCTCATATAGCTTGTTTGAACCAAAAGTAATACACAATCCCTATACACTTACATCCGGAAAACTATGCTGATACCATTAAATTGTGTTTAAGGTTTCGGCGTACAGCGCTAGGGAGCAAAGCTGTACAAGCATGCGTGCAAAACAAGTTGCATAGGAGTTAGGTGCGTGGTACTGCACATGTAATAATGGCAAGTGATTTCTGTGTTGTAGGACCGTTAATGATGACCCTCAGAACGTATTCGCATTTCTATATGGACTGGTGTGTTGTTTTCTATTAATTGTGGTATGTTCTGCTGGCATGCTCCAAGATGTCGAGGTGTGTAGTTCCACGCGCCTAACTCCTATGCAGCCTGCTGTACACGCATGCTTGAACAGATTTGATATCATGGCACTATGCGCTGAAACTTAAAACACAATTTAATGGTACTAGCATTAGTTTTCCGAATGTAAGTGTATAGATAGTTTGTATTACTTTTGGTTAAAACCAGCTATATGTGAAGTTTGGGCTTTGAGTTTCCAAACATGCTGTTTAGTAGTAATTCTTGTAGAATAAACTGCCCAAAATCATAGTATATTTAGTTGTTATACATTCACAATCTTTTCAGAATGTTGAGTGTGTTCAGTGAGGTGGAAAAGTTCAATGATCCTGTAGCCAAGAACACATCTGGATACGACGAGGATATGGAGCCCTCGTTTGCTGGGTTAGACCTTGAAACCCCTCCAGATCATCTTCTTCAATATGCCAGGCTCCATCTTGAAGAACAGCCTGACACCAAGGAAAGCGTTATTCAGGAGTTTAAGGACCTTATATACGGTGAGTTTAACCTTAGACCAACTTTATTTCTGATTCAGTATATCGAGCTCCATCTTTAGGAGTATTCAGATAGCAGGTACAACTTTATTCGTAGGTTTTAAGGGCATTATAACGTTACTTTACAATAAACAATACCAAAATACAAAATAATGATTTAAGAATTTAGCTTTTTATGAATAATTTAATTCAGATAAGTTCCGTTTTCATATTATAAATGTTTTATTTTGTGCAGATATTAGAACTCTAGATAAATGAATTTGCCCTTCACTCTATTGTTTGAGCTATCAAGGTATTCATGTGTCTCACTAAGATATGGATAGTAAATTGACTGTACAGTTATACCGGTTCACAAGGCCGTAGCCAGCCAATAATTTCAGGGAGGTTTGGGTGGGCACATCCCCCAATTGCCGGAAGCTAGAAAAAATTCTAACTATTAAACCTTTCTAGAAGCTATCTGAAGAGTTTTTATGGCAACATAACCTCCTAACTGCCGACGGCTAGGAAACATTCTAAATATTAAACAAAAATCTATCTGAAGAGTTTTAATAGCAGCCTAACCCCCTAATTGGAGAAGGTTAGGAAAATTTCTAGATATTAAACACCTGTAAAATTTATCTCATGTGGTTTCTTTTTGCAACATAACACCAAAACTACTTATAGCTATGAAAAATTCTGTATATTAAACACATCTATAAGATATCTGAAGTGTTTTTTATGGCATTATAGCCCCCTAATTGCCGAAGATTAGGAAAAATTATAAATATTAAACACCTCTAGAAGCTCTCTGAAATGCTTTTCATGGTAACACAGTCCCCTAATTGGTACTTGTATCTTAATTTTGGTATTGTTTGAACCATAAATAAAGCCAAATACCACCAAATACCTGGTTACAGCCTTGCCGGTTCAAATCCGTGCCTAGAAAAATCTCAATATATCACAACAGTTTATCAATGCTGTTTGAATTAAATATACATCTTAGCTTCGCAGTATGATTATCATAATCATATTCTTAGAGATTAATTAGCCAAACTTACAATCTATTATATTTGATAATTACGGTTGTAGCCTCATCTAAATATCATATTCTTTAAATACAAAGATACATCAGAACACGGGAATCGAAACTAAGACCTTTGGCCTAGTATGCTAATGCTCTAACCCCTGAGCTATCCAGGGATCGTTCTGTGCCCAAGGTCATTATTCACTCATATTTTAAGGAAGAGTCTGTAAGGACGTGCGGAAATTGTCGGCTACAGTAAATATGTGTGATCAATCAAGATCACAATCTATCAGATAACACAGCCATCTTCGACTAGGGAAGGGTTTTATATTTTGTTATCTGATAGCTTGTGATCTTAATTGGCCACTCATATGTCGCTGACGATTTCTACGCGTCCATCACAAACTTTGTCTTAAAATATGAGTGAAGAATGACCCTGGGCATGGGACGATTCCTGGATAGCTCAGTGGTAGAATATTGGCATACCAAGCCAAAGGTCCCGGGTTCGATTCACGTATACAATTGTCATTTTTCAATTTAGATAATACAGTAGACTCACGATTAACCGAGGTATTTGGGACCGATCCTACCTCGGATACGAACAAACTTGGGTGTTACGCAGCGTGTAGTATTTGTAGGTTATAAATCACTAGAACTTACTGGACTTATGTACATTGTTTGTAAGTTTCAAATTATTAATTTATGAAAACACATTACATTACAAATGATTACATTTACTGTATTATAGAGTTAAGTTAATTTTGCATAACTATTGTGTTAACTTTGGACACTTTGAAAGAATGAGTACCTTGGTTAACACGAAGACTCAGATAAGCGGGGCTCGGATAATCGCGAGTCTACTTTGTGATCATATTCACTGAGGATTCTATTATTGGGCTAGGTACTGTAGCGATGTTTAAAGCCATGGATAACAATATAGATATCTCAGCTGGTAGATCAAGGAAAGGTTGAAACAATGATCCAGAGAATGACTCCTTGTCTATAAAAGCGTTTAAGTAAACATTTTTATCTTCCCTTGGGAATTTAACACTTATTTAAAGCACGTTTCTTCTGTATTAATATAGCTAATAATATCAAACTCAATAATTTGATACAACTAAGTTTACTATTTGAGTAAACCAAACACAAATGTTAAATCATTTTTAGAACGTAACTACCAATATTGAAACAAGGTCTATTAGTAGGCCTTTGAACTTAAATAAAGGACTCTCATAGCTCTGGCCTCCCAGCCTTTTCTTTTAACAAAATAAATATAAAGGATCTTCATTATTTTCAGAAAGAGGAGACGTAATGCCACATAGAATGGATGATCCTTTTCTCGTCAGATTTCTCAGAGCACGAAGGTTCAACGTGGAAAAATCTTACCGTCTGGTGAGCACAGTATCTATAAGATAATTTGGTGACCTGGTGGTCTAGGGGTAAGGTGTCGGACTTCTGTGATGAGGGTCCGAGGGTTCAATCTTAGGTCCTGGCACAGATTTATCTGATTACCAAACCCTTCCTTTACCTCTGACAAGACGTGTATCAATCACAACTTGTGAATGTGGGGAACGCCAGGCCTCCACCGTGGTTCGGATCCCACGTTAAAATTTAAGTCCTCCATTTCATCTGACAATCATCCTACCATTACACATTAGCGTAAGTGCGTATAACCCGAGCGGGTAGTAAGATGCGGTGTTAATAATAATAAAAGATAATTAATATTAATATTTAGCACCGCGTCTTACTACCCATTCAGGTTATACGCTAAAAGATAATTAACAGAGAAGGCAAATACTGTAAATAGTCTTTGTGTTATGTGGCTAATAAAAATGACCGGATGTGTTACTCGAACTTTTGGTTCATAATTTTTTTTATAGCTTCGGGTGTTATTAACCATTCGGGTTATATGTCTATGTTCTAATTACTCTAAGGTTTTAAGCATTAAGAATGTTTAATTTATACGAAGTGTACCCACATATATGTGGAGAGAGAGTGGAAAACAATTTATGAATAAACCACCCTCAGTGCACCTAACTGGGATTGAACTCCGATCTCCCCATCTTCAGCAGACTAGTCTACTGCGAGAGTAACGCATTAGATTACGTGGTCACCGAAGCGGGTAGTTAATCATCCAATTTGGAAAGCAATTAGGGAATAGTGGGGGCCATCGGTTATTTCCTGGAGGGATTCAAATATTCAAAGGAATGAGTGAAATACTCTTTCAATAAAAGTAGATTCGGTTATTGGTCAGCGACCTTTTTCAAACAAGAGAGCTGTTTTAACGACTTTTTTTTATTAGCACCGCGTCTTACTACCCGTTCAGGCTATATGCTTATATACTAATTATTCTAATGGGAAGGGATTAGGGAGGTTATATTTATAAGTAATGTACATACATTTGCGTGGAGGGAGATCGTAAAATAATTTTGGAGGAAACTACCCTCATTACACCCGACCGAGATTCGAACCTCGATCTCCTAGTTATCGAACTTTGATCTCCCTGTTATTGGCAGTTTAGTCTAACGTAAGGATAACGCGTTAGACCACGTGACCCCCAAAGTGGGCTACTAGCAATATTGAAACCAACAGTTTAATTTACAAAGGAAAGGCCTTATGTGAAAACTAGAAAAAAGATTCGATCTACTTTAACGTACTTTTTTTTATATCAAATCATGTGATTTGCAGCTGTCACTTTTGATAGATATATCAATACCTTTGACTGTAAGCTATCAGTCTATCACCAATAAGATATTAAAAATTTGCCAATGCTATTTGCATGAACATTTTTATTTTCTAAATGGACCTTCCTTTGAAAATTGGACTGTAATTACGTTAGAAATAAATATTTTATAAGTTATGTTGACTTGAAATTGGAGTGAGATCCTTGGTTCCCATTTCTGTTTCCAGATGACGAGATATTACCAGTTCAAAGAAAACAACCCAGAGATGCACGATGAAGTAAATCCTTTTCATCTGAAATTCATTGGTGATGATGACGTTCTGTCAGTATTGCCCAACAGAGAACAGACAGGAAGGCGAATTATGATTTACAAGATGGGTGAGAGAAATATTTCTTGAAATAAAATCTTTATACTTTATAGAGACCACTGAAGTTTTCAAACTGACGGTAAATTCAAATACATTCATACGTAGGTCTACCCTTAGCAGACGTGGAGCCCTTGGAAAACTTTTTTTTTTTTTGTAGTCTCCAGTTATATACATTCCCCCTATCACCCCCTTAAAATAATAATAATAATCAAATAACTAAATTTTTATTTAAAATTACTACACTGGATACTATAGGTGATGTAACTGCATGGTTACTATTTTGAAACAGCGATGTTATTCTCTCGTTTTTATGTGGTCAATCTTTCCTCAAATATAAGACGAGCTCCTCAACTTTTGTTAGTCAAGGTTTCCAGTATCTACTTCTTACAAGAGAGTCGAACCAGAATATGAACTGAAACCGATAGCCGAAATTAATATGTATTTTTAAGGAACCAGAACCCAAAGAACACTATTCTTAAGAACCGGAACCGGGATTGAAACCGTTAAATGATTTTAGGTTCATAAAGGTTCTCTCAAAATTAAGGCCAAAGTACAAGTTAGGGGTTTTTGTTACCAAGTAAAGCACTTCAGATCGCTTCTAAAGGTGTGTAAGTATCTATATTTTTTCCTTGCCTTCAGCATTTAAGGGGTTATTTTGCTATAAAAAAAAAGCACTTCAGATCGCTTCTAAAGGTGTTAAGTATCTATAATTTTTCTTTGCCTTCAGCATTTAAGGGGTTATGTTGCTATAAAAAAAAAGCACTTCAGATCGCTTCTAAAGGTGTTTAGTATCTATAATTTTTCCTTGCCTTCAACAGTTAAGGGATTATGTTGCTATAAAAAAAAGCACTTCAGATCGCTTCTAAAGGAGTTTATTATCTATATTTTTTCCTTGCCTTCAGCATTTAAGGGGTTATGTTGCTATAAAAAAAAGCACTTCAGATCGCTTCTAAAGGTGTTTAATATGTAGAATTTTTCCTAGCCTTCAACAGTTAGGGGGTAGTGTTGCTATAAAAAAAACACACTTCAGATAGCTTCTAGAGCTGTTTAATATTTGTAATTTTTCCTAGCTTTCGGCAGTTAGGAGGTTATGTTGCAATAAAAAATACTTAAGATAGTTTCTAGAACTGTTTATAATTTAAAATTTTGTATAGCCTCTGGCAATCGGGTGTTGTGCCCACCCAAGGCCCCCACCCCCATTAAATGATTGGCTGTCTATGGTCTTTCAACTGTGTCAAGTTTGGATTAAATCGGTTATTGCGTTAGAAAGATACCGTTATACATGTCTACTACAGACAGACAAAATGAAAATCAGTGAAGTTAAAAAAGAGAACACTCTTCACTCGTTCAATATATCCAAAAAATTATTATTTTTAATTTATTTTTATAATCTGACAGTATTTTCTAGATCGCCTATACAGGGAACCTACTATACAGACGCCCTCAAAACGTGGGTCCCTGTGTGGCCGCATTGTGTGCGCAGCCCTAAGGGCGTCGCTGTTCATAGGTATCCTAAATATTAAGATTAGTTTGTTAAATAATCCAGCCTTTTATTTTTTTAGTAGGAAATACCTTATCTTACACAGCAGGTCATGTGAAATTCTGCTGAGACTTTTAATATAAATTATCAACAGACATAAAATAACATTAATAAAATATCAAAGTGCTATAAATATTATCAATACCTGTAAAATTACATTAATAAACTGGTAGAACGTATTAAATATTAGTCCTGAAAATAATAAAAAGTTGTGTATTGTTTAAAAGGCCCTTCCTATGAAAATTGGACTGTATATGTGTGGAATGTTCACAGGAAATTGGAATCCAAGTTTGTACTCAATGGACGAGATCATGAAAGCCACGGTCGCTATTCTAGAATGTGCCATCCTGGAACAGAGGGCTCAGATACTCGGGGGGATTTGCCTTATCGACATGGGTAACGTCAGCTTGCAGCACGCCTGGAACATAACCCCAAGCATAGCCTCCAAAATCGTGGAGTTGATGGTGGTCGGTACAATTCACTCAAAACCTAACAGTTTGTACTTAACCACTACAGCAGGGGTTCTTGAATTTCTTAGACTGAAAAAGCCTTTGCACCAGAAAAATATTTAAATTTATCAAAATGTATAAATCTTTAAATTATTTGATTCATCATCTTCTTGGGTGTGTAAGATTAATAACAATGAAACATAAAAATATAGTGATGTAACAAAGATGAAGTGTCTTATATGCATGCTAGTTTGTGTCCTATCGCCTTGGAATGAGATATTTTCTCCCCAGTAAGACATGTTTTATATATATATATATAAATATTTTATATATATATAATCAAATTATTCAGTCTTTTGGTTAAAAAGAAACACTTCTTTATTCTATTTTTTTCTGGCATCTGAATAATTTGATTATATATATATATATATAAACATTATTCATTCTTTTGGTTAAAAAGAAACAATTGTTTTTTCAATTTTTTTCTGGCATCGTACCAAGTTCAGAGAAGGTATGACCACTGGTTTGTGTTTATTATCGTTGGACACAAGTTTTTCTCAGATCTGTCATCTCTGATTTCAGACTAGTTTCCCTGTGCGGACTCACGCTATACATATTGTGAACCAATCCTGGGTGTTCGACATTATCTACACCATTTTTAGGCCTATGCTTGACGAAAGAATGAAGGAAAAGGTACGTTATGATAGAGAAAAGGCGATTTAGTAGCATTAGTAGCATATGCTTGTTTTTATTTAACATATAGTTAATGCTGTGTTTCTAGTGTTTCTTTTCTTGATCATAACCAACCTAACCATCATAACACTTTTGAGGCTATAACTAACCACTTTTGAGGTTAAAACATAACCAACATACATCTTCCAGATAATCATAAATTAAGGAATAAAACACCGTACCCTATATTTTGTAAAGTATAAACAGCTGTTTGCTTTTTTTTTTAATAAAGCTTAATTGGTTAGCCAAACAAAGCCGGAACGGAGGGAAGAAAATTGTATAAATTTCCATGACATCAATTCAAACTCTGTGTTACTTTGTTTATCACATTTAAGTTTTAATATTATATAAAACAAACTTTCATGGTTAGCAAAACTCAGTGGTACTGCACGTACCCTTCAGGGTACACTAATGTCACAATTTGGGAAGTTCTGCAATCATTTAATGATACAAGTTTGTCATTTTCAGTCAATGTTTGTAATAAAAAACCTTGTGTGATCTGTCATTGTTGCATCAAATTGAGTTGCAACTATATACCTTCAACACCTTAGTTTAGCTGGGAGCACGTCTGTCTTCCTAGCTAAGCATTCGAATCCCGCCGCAACCAAACATTTTATAGTCGGTAAATTGAGTCTATCTCTCCTAGTACGATGATGGATTTACCCACGGATAGCTGGATGTTGTTTTTGTTCTAGTATTAAGATATTTTTTTAAAACTCTTTTAACTCATTTTTATATCATCTTAGTACGTGTCATTAATATACGATTTTTAATTATTTAATGGTATAGATATGATCAAGGTATAATCTAGTGGAAATATGCCTGCATTCGCTAGTAGGGAGAGTGGGAAACTATTTAGGAAATAAATCCCTTAGTACACTTGTTTGGGATTTAAACTCCAAATTTCTCCTCACAGGCAAACTAAATTTAATGAACATGCCATCTAGTCTGCTTGCTCACTGATGTGGGTTTTATAAGAGATATTGACTCTGAAAATGCCCTTAGTAAATAAAGTTCAATTATTATATAAGAGGTTTGTATAACTTAGGTCATATTCACTAGCCCTATCCGAAAGTATTCTAAATATTGAATAGCTATGGGCTAGTATCTATTCAACTAGTTCTTAATGTGATAATATGACTTTTTTTTAACACCATGGCTTACTGCCCATTCAGGTTATACGCTTATGCACTAATTATGCTATTGTGTTAGGGATGAGAAAGGCTAAATTAATAAGAAGTGTGCCAGCATTTGTTTGAAGACAGAGAGAAAGAGAGGTAGACCATTTAGGAAAAATCACCCTCAGTACACCCGACCGGATTCAAAGCTTGATCTCCCCTTCGTCGTCATGCAAGAGTAGTGCCGTAGACCATGTGGCCACCGAAGGGGTTAACACTTTTTGTTGTTTGGGAGGCTGTGTCACTTTAGTGTTTAAGAAATAATTATTATATTTTAAATACAAAGATGAAAATTATATCTAACTATCTAATTATATCTATAGGTCCTATTACTATAGCTATAGAGGCCTATGTCTATTTTTGGGTTGTTGAGAAGATAGAGAGAGAGAGAGATGTGTATGGATGTGTGTGGAGGGATTGGTGGGTTTCATATTAAAATATGAAATGTACTCATTAATTGTGACCATTGACTATTAAAATAATATAATTTAATAGAGTCCGACGTTATTGATATTATATTAGACACACTAGTTAGACCTCAGTTCTGTGTGTTTGAATCTTGAATACTATACTAAGAGCCATTTAATATTTTATATATAAATACAGAATCCCCTTTTTGTGGAGTACCTCAATTCCAAAAGAGACTAAAAATTCCCAGTGGGATAGAGGGTTTGTAACTTCTCGGCCTCTACTTTTCTATGCCCATGCATTATTATTAGCACCGCGTCTTACTACCCGTTCGGGTTATACGCACTTACGCTAATGGGTAATGATAGGATGATTGAGAGATGAAATGAAGGACCTACAGTTTAACGTGGAATCCAAACCACGATGGAGACCTGGCATTCCCCACATTCACAAGTTGTGATTAATACACGTATTGTCAGAGGTGAAGGAAAGGTTTGGTATTCAGAAAAATCTGTGCCGGGACCGAGGATTGAACCCCGGACTCCAGCACATAAGTCCGACACCTTACTCCTAGACCACCAGTTCACCCTATGCCCATGCAAAAGATAAACCATTGTGCAAGGCGGATGTTAATGTAGCACTGAGTAGGATACCGTGAGTTTACAACCTGTACGGTATAAAAATAAAATATATTTTGTTTCAGATCTATTTCCACGGGGATGACCTTGATTCCCTACATGCTCATATCGACCCCAAGTTTCTACCGGCATGTTACGGCGGCGTACAGCCTGAGTTCAGCTACATGGACTGGATGGACTCCTTAAGGAACAATCCTCGCATTGTTAGAGGTCAGTGAATATACCTTCCTTTTCTTTGTTCCCAAAATCTAGAGTAGCCCCGTGGCTTCTTTGGTGCTGACTGACGGCTCACAGCTGACTTCTGACAGTCAGAAGTGACAGCTGCTAAACACATGTTCTTGCAGATCATATGGTTCGGCTTACGGATAAATAATTTAGTCTGGTAACTTTTCAAAGCTGTCAGCTGTCGGTCAGCACCAATGAAGTTATGGGGCTAATGTAGTTCTTGAGCTGGGTAACTTTTATCACGTACATTGTTTGGGATATATTTGAGTTTAAATTTTATGAACTTCTTTCTAAACCTTAATTTAATTTTACCCGATTCGGTGGCAACATGATCTAAGGCGCTACTCTCACAGTAGACTAGACTGCCGATTACAGGGAGATCGAGGTTAGAATCTCGGTTGGGTGTACTGAGGGTGGTTTTTCCACTCTCCCTCCACGCCACGCAAATTAGGGTACACTTCCTCTAAATATAACCTTCCTAATCCTTAAAACCACTAGCGTAATTGACACATAAGCGTATAACCCGAATGGGTAGTAAGACGTGGTGTTAAAAAATAAAGTAATTTGAAAACATAATTTTGCCATTTCCTCAAGATTTTTTGTGAGGGTAGGATGCTTTAATTATTTTCCAAGGGAATTATAAACGTATCAATAAACATTTTGCAGTAAGAATTAATGATTTTATATTATTGAGAAATTATTTTCATATTGTTTAGGGTTTTATCATTTTATTCTCTAGGCTAAGAGCTTAGGAAGATGTATTTAACTTTGAGTGACAGGAAACAAATCTAAGGGTAATACTGATAAATAAAAACGTACCCAGTCATACAAGCAGTCTCAGATAAATTAAATATTTTCAGTCTACCTTCAAATATCAAGTTAAGAAGTAGTTCAAAATTTGTGTTCATTGTTTTATGTTTTAATTAATAATTGATTGTTTGAATTATTTGATAGATGGGGCAAAATAAATATTACCCAGTGAGGAATTTCTTTAAATGACAGTAGGAGTGACACATCAAGGAAGGATAGTATTAAGATGTTTTTTAAAGTTAGATCACATTAATTATATTGTAGCCCTGTAAACTCTAATTTGGTGGGTTTACAAATTAAATTTTTTAAAAAAAATATTAAGGTTTTTAATTAAAAGGACTTGAAATGAAATTAAGAATATTGCCGTAACATTATTTTAATAGCATATCAATGAAGCCTAAAATAATGGTTTTATACATAAACATAGATGGTGGGTAAATTTTAGTATATTGTTTATTTAAAATTTTCAAACAAACAAAAATCATTCATGATAAGGTTATATCTTCGTTGTTACTATTTTTTCTATTCCCCTTTCCTTATTTTATATTAGCATAAATCTTCTACTATCTTCAGATCATTTATTTAGATATTCTCAAACTTTCCGATAGTATGGATTAAAATAAATCATCTTTATCACAAATAAGACCTAAGATGGTGTAACATTACCGAAACATGTCGTAATAGAAGACTAAAGCTGATATAAAATAAGAAGAAGCGAATAAAAAAATAGTAACGAAGATAGGATACTTATAATTAGGACCGCGTATTACTACCCGTTTGGGCTATACGCTTAAGTACTAATTACACTAATGGATTAGGAATTGGGAATGTTGAATTTAGAGGAAGTTAACCCGCATTTGCGTGGAGGGAGAGTGGTAAAACATTTAGGACCCCCCAGTTCACCCGACCGATATTCGAACTTTGATCTCCCCGTCCTCGGTGGTCTAGCTAAACACGACTGGTGCGTTAGCTAACTACGCCACCGAGGCGGGTAAATAGAAAATTAATGCTGTAATATAATTTTATAACATTTAATTCATATTAAATTATAAGGTATTTTTCAAAAATATACCATAGTTTACATATCTCTAAATTTTCTTACTGTAACATATATTTAAATAACTTACGATTCACATTAAAAGATAAAAAAAAAAGACAAATGACTCGACCACTTTTTCATAAAATTATCTCTGCTAATCAAAGTATGTATTTGTATTAACCTTTTCAACTTTTAATTAAAATAGAAAACGCAGACAATTATTGACTATTTATCCAAAACTCCTAATTATTTTATAGTTTCTTTCTTAAATATCCTAAAATTTTAATTGTGTTTCAAATATTAAACAGTCCTAAAGTGATTCAAACAATAATTCCATACGAAAACTTACATTTTGCCATAAAGTTATTATTTCAAATTTATACAATTATTTAATAGATGTACTTTCACGTATTCATGTCATGTCATGTTATCTGCAGCTGTCAACCGTGACCTTATCAAAACATAAAATATAACACTGATAAAATAGTAAAATTTCGTCAATTTTGACCGCGAAAAGTATTTTTGTATCAATTTGCTTTGCACCTAGCCCTATTACCTATATGGGATATCCACACTTAATTAAACTAATTGATTGAAGATGAGGAAGTTAAGCGTATAGGATAAATTTCTACACATTTTCGTGAAGAGAAAGTGAGAAACGAATTAGGAAAATAAACCCCCTTAATACACCCGAAAACCCCTACCTAGCCTACATTATCAAACCAGACTAACTTCCCATCTACCTTGTGTTCACTGATATAGATTCTTTATATAATAAGATTGTTTTCAAATATTTTGAAGACGTTATTCATTTCCCAGAACCAAAAATAATATACAGCATCATCCTTATAATAATCATCATAATAATCAACAAACGTGTTCAACCTGTGGCTGGCTCAGTTTAGTAAAATACCTTCGTCTTCCTCTATCCTTCCACCATTCTTCCTCCTTTAGTTGCTTCCATTCTTCTTCTCTCCTTTGCACAATTTTTGTTATTTTCTTCTATCATCTCTTTCTTGGTCTCCTTTGTAGTTTTTTTTACTACATACTTCATCTCCCTAATTTTATTTGGCATTCTCTCCTTCGTCCTCTTTACATGACCATATCATATCAGCCTTGCTTCCTTTATCATCTCATGTACTCTCTATACCCTAACTCTTTCCCGGATAACTTCATTCCTAACCTTTTTTCTCCTCATGACAGATAATATACAACATGCTTTTAATGGCTCAATATAATCTTTTCTAGATCTTTAAAATATCTAGAACTAAAATGAGAACCAGATTTTTAATTTACATTGTAGGTTATATAATAATAGTTGCCATTTTTTTCTTCAGCAATTTTTTTTTTTAAACACATAATAATTTAAAACTTATAAGGTTTTGGAAATTTTAAGTTTGTTCTTAATTTTATAAATAGTTTTGTATGATGTATACAGTTTTTTTTATTTGAGATTTTGTTTGGACATGAATTTATGAGTAGAAGGTGATACTTATCGATCTAATGTAAATGCTGTGTATACACACTATTATCATTCTATATTTGTTTATACTTCTTATTGGTATGTATTCGTCAGTATTTTTATAATATTCCCCTCTTGGCAAACACATCGACTGAGAAGAGATGGGGTTGCTTCTGATAGTGAAAAGAGCTGAATGCATACCAACTAATGTACTATAGATATAGATGTATAAATATAACTTAACATAAATCAGTAGGTCATAATATTACACTTAAATTTAATGAAAACAGAATGTGAAATATACATGGTTTTGTTTTTGTTTGGTTTCAGAACTTGATAGCTTAGGATATATTTTCTTACCAGATGAGGTTAAAAGAGAATTCGACGACGATGCTGAAAAACTTCTACCCTTACCATCTAGAATAAAATGTTGGCACTGACACATGGAGCAGAAATATTAACACTTCAAAGATTGTTATATCATCTTCAGTTTGTAAAATATTTTTAAAACAAGAGATATTATCTTTCTCATCTTCATATTCACTATCATCATCATCATCATCATCATAAACTGTTTCCAAAATGTGTCAGGGTCACTACCTCCATCTTTACCTATATTCCCACCATTCATCTCCTCTCAATTGAAAACTTTCTATTATCCCCTACTCCCATCTCTCTCTTGAACGCCTCTGCGGTCTTTTTCCTATATACTTTATATCCTTCATTCTCTCTGGTGTTCTATCTTTCCCCATTATTATCACATGTACATACCATATCAGTCTTGTTTCCTCTACTATTTCATTTACTCCCTTTACCCCCACTCTTTCCATGACAACTTAATTCCTAATCCCGTTTATCCTTGTGACAGCTAATATGCTCCTCACAAAACCTCACTCCGACAGCCTCCACTTTCTTAGTTTCACTTGTCTCATTTACATCCAATGCCCATGTTTCTGCTGCATACGTGACATTGGATACAAATTACATCCTATACAACACTTTCTTACACTTCAAGTGGACTTCTCTTCTCCAAAGAGGATCTAATAATCACCTATAAAAAAAACTACCCCCCACTGCCCTATTCTTCTTAGGTCGTCTCTTCTCCCACCCTTCGCCTCAATCATGCATCCAAGATATTTTACACTCCGTACCGATCTCAGCTCCACTTCATCCAACTTTATATTTCTACTAAGCTTCATTCTCTTCCTTTTTTTTACCATCACTTCACACTTCGCCGTGATATAATTCATTCCACAATCTTTAATTTCCTCATTCCATTCCTGTAGTTCCTATTCCTTCTCACCCCCCTCTTCCCACCGCCAAGTCATCGGCGAATATCAATGGTTCTCATTATTTCCTCCCCAAGCTTTGCATTATCTTTTTATCAGACAAAATAAAACCTGTATTGTTCTGTGTGTAAATTTAATTTAAAATTAACTATATAGTGGTTGACACCGATGGTCTTGGGGGTAAAATGCTTGCTTCAGGACTTGATGTTTGTGGGTCCAAACCGGGGTTGATAGATTTTTCTTGAGCGATAAAAATCCATAGCACAACATCCTTCGGAGGGGAAGTATAGCCATGGCTCCCATTTCGATTGTGGCATGTAGGAAAACCCTGGAAATTATATTAAAATAACTTTCCCGGAAAAATTGGTAGGCCTTTTCGCTTTCGCTGTTTGAAATACTTTGTGGTACAATTGATTGAAATTTTGTTTCCTAATTTTCAGTATTCTAAGTATAAGCACACATTCAGTGATGTTAATGTTTTCATAAAGTAAGAATACAAATTTTCCTTGACATATTTTCAACTCATGGTTGTTCGATATAAATCAAGTGTATTTTGTTTATTGATGGGTGAGATATGTTAGATGGCGTGTCATACAAATAAATGTTCAAAGTACTTATTGAATCAAACAAATATAATTATTTTAATCTGGTAATTATGTTACAAATGTTAGTGACTGAGAGGAAAATGCAATAAAAATATGTATATGTTTTTATATCTAATGTATTTATGGAATAAAATTTTACTTTTCATATTATTAATAATTTTTACTTAACTTAGCCTTACGTTTAAGCTGAACATATTGTAAACATTTTCAGGAATTCACTGGATTTCAATCATATTCTTATATTAGTATGTTCTATTTTGGATTTTAATATATATAAAGTTTAAAATGAAACATAAAATAGCAAAATATTTCTTTTTTATAAGGAAATTGAAGGTTATATGGCAATACTAAGAAATTTTGGAAGGAAAAGAAGATTTTTTTTTTTTTGCTGGCTGGCTGGATACAAATTTACTGACTTAGTCGGTTATCTCATTAAACTAATTTGATATTTAAATATATATTTGTATTTTAATAAAAGCACATACAATTTTAAAATGTGTAATATGGCCATATTAATAACATGTAGTCGGAATATGCCCAATGTTCCTTTCTTTGGTAAATTCATTCATTGGTCTGAATAAACAATGACTTTATTAAGAGATACAGTTTTGATACAAACTTAAATACATTTTATAATAATAAAAGTTTGCTTTTAAAGTGACGTTAAAAAACTATTAAAATACATTAAAAAACTCTTTTTCCCCCCAACTATCCCTAAGGTCACTGTGGAGTAAGGGTAGGATTCCTCCCTCGGCACGACTCACGTCTGTGAACGCAGACGTGGGGTGGTGAGTCGCAGACGCCGGATACAGAGTACAGTGTTTCCCTAGATCCGTCTCTTGGTTGGCAGTCAGGGTAATTTCATGTGCAGTGCAGATCGTTTCTCAGTTATCAAAGTTTTTCATTTGGGTTGTATTTAATGTTCTGTGCTATTTTGGAATAGGGTGGATAAAAAACACTAACTTGATCGACCAACTAATTTTAATATATCATTCCATGTGTTTCCCTTCACATGTTTGTCTTGGAACATTGACAAAGATATGTCAAAAATTGAGGAGGGATTTGACACCTCCTCAGTTAAATTTTTTTCCTCTTTTATAGAGAAATCTCTGACCATTTTCAAAACCATCCCAATCAAATACAATACTAAATACAACTCTATTAAAATACACGCTTGCTCAGAGCAGTGTGGACGCAGACGCAGACGAAATATAGAGACGCTAGACTATCACTCTGGTTGCCAGTCGCAGTCGCCTCGAAGGAACTGACCACATAAAACTATGGACACCAGATCGCAGACTTGAGACGCGCTGAGGATATCCTGAAACAGAAGAATGACTGAGCACAGGATGAAGCCTGACTGTCTCAGTGTTAGAGCGTTGGTGCGCCAAGTCAAAGGTCCCAGGTTCCATTCTCATGTCCAGAGGTAATTTTGCAACTACTTTAATTGCTTGAATTGTGGTCTCCACCCTACGGATATTTACGTACCGGTAATTACAATTATTTACACCACTTCTTGTGTTAATATTTAAATATTATGTTCGAGTCACTTTCGAAACTCATGATAAATGCATGTCCGTAAGCCACGATCTCTTGGATATTTGTTCCCTTTTAAATAAAAAAAACTGTTCACACACTTGTGCTACAAAAACATTGCACATATTTGGTGCACATATTTAAAAAATATTTGGTGCTTGAATTTATGTAATTTTTTAGAATTGACTTCTGGTTATAAAGAATAAATATTTAGCGCACAACAACCTCGTCAAATTTCTCCGAACAAGTTTCAATTTCCAAATGTTGTATCTACAATGTTTATAATAAGATGAATCGGGTCACATTGTTAGTTGGTTCATCACATAATCATGGATCGGGACGCAAGTCTGTCTGTTATAAGGCGTCAAAATCACAATATATTGGACTGACAAGGAGATTGGGGTTAGATTCCAAGTTGGGTATACTGAGTGCAGAAGCGGATTTACACTAAAGGCCCACTAGGCACGGGCCTAAGGGGGGGGGCGGCCTTAGGGGACGGCACATTTTGGATAACATTTTTTATATTTTTATATTTTGTTTTTAATAATTAGTTTATTACGTTTATGACGTGTACATGCCTGATTTTCTTTCATAGACATCTTTTCTCGAATGTTNCCCCCCTCAATATCTCTTTCCTCTGAAACCTCCTAAAACCTTTGAAAAAAAGGGGGGGAGGGGGCGTATATTATAATTGTGCTTAGGGGCACAAACATTTTAAATCCACCACTGACTGAGTGTGGTTTTTCCTAAAATGATCTTTCACTCTCCACGCAAATGTGGGCACACTTCCTCTATATTCAAATTTTATCTTAACTCATTGGTGCAACTAATACTTATGCGTATAACCCAAACGGCCAGTGAAAGTGGTAACAAAGAAGAATTAGAGATATAGTACATTTTTACATTGTTAAAGGCAAAAAAATAAGTTAACATTTTCTATGCCACCCTTCCTACAGGTTTTACTTTATATTAAAGCAAAGAAAGACATAAAAAAAAGCTGTTGGACATACAGACTAAGGCCTCTTCTAATAGCTTCAAGAGTCATCTAGGCTCTAGGTTTTAAAACTTTTCTGTGGGCGGAGCCCAGGAACTTTTTCTCAATTCAGCTTCACCATTTCAAATAAAGATCTAGGAGAGACACTATACGAATTTTACAAAGTAGTTTTTAGAAGATGTATTAATACATTTTTATAAATACAATATGTTTTATTGAATTGGTATTAAAAGTATTAACATAGATGTTTTACAGACGACATTTAAGTTTTATCAATGTTACAATGTCGATATAAACATCTTAGCCTTCCCAAAATCCCATGTTCTATTCCAGTGTCCAGGTGCTATTTTTAGACCATATTTAATTTTAACCGAAATATGTGTACAGATATACCTGCACCAAAGAAAGCTTATAGCATTATTGTAATAGTGTAATTACCTTTAATATACATCTTCGTCCTGATTTTTATTTCAAACACTTTTCATATTATTAAAGCTTTTAAAATTGTACAGATTTTAGAATTCTTAAAATATTTTGATTTGAATAAAGTTTAAAAAAAGATTAGGCATAGATTATTTCCATAAGCATTTGGGTATGCAGTTGGCATTTATTATTTTTAATGTTACATTAAAAACTTGTATTGATTTGACCTACTTATTTCGTTTTACTCGTTCAATTGACATTACATTTTATTCAGCACTAGCATATGTTATGCAACCCTCTTTCAGTGCATTCAAGACTCCAAGATATGTCACAATTTAATTAACACTATACTTATTACTTAAAGACAAAGAGCCACCCGCAAGTAAGCATAATATGCAATTCTTGTTCGTGCAATCCTGTCCTTGGTTGTGTCAGCACATAATTTGCAAACTGTTATACAATACTTTACGGGTTAGCTGTGCAGTGTGTTGGTACGGCTAATTAAAGGTGCACTTAAGTAAATAGAATCATTCGGATCAGTATAAAATAATTTTAATGACGAGTTCATAAATATTATTTAAAATTATATTTGTATCAATCATTAAATGAAATTAGATTAAAATTTTAGTGCTGTGGATGTTCTGCAAACTATTGTACGAAAGGTGTATACTTCGGTAAGTGGGTAGTCTGACATAAGGTTAGTTAAGCTTCATGGTATTTCAACCTAATATGTAAACATTTAACTCGCCCTTAAAATGGGAGTGTAGGAAACGTGAGTTAAGGACAGTATTTTTTTTTTTGCAAAAGAAATTAAATAATTCCTCAGTAGAAACATAAAAGTTGAATTTTTTCCACATGATTATCTCAACAATTTTTTACTATCTGTCAAGGATGTCCTGGAATTTGATGACAGATTTTTCTCTTTATTTAAAAGGTTTCTTATCTAATACTTCTACGCTCAGTCGATACATATATTCAACGATTGTTGAATTCATGTGCATATACAATTAAAATCTATGTTTCTACTGGAGCAATATTTTATTTGTTTTGGAAAAAAATAGTTGTACTATAAAAACTTCAAAAAAACTGCCCTTAACTCACATTCCCTTGATCCCTCCTTTAAGCTTAATTCACACATTCACCGAAAATCGGGAGAATAATCTGTTTGAGGGGTACAGCAATTTCTCAACAAAGCAGAAATGTATATGGAACCATGATGCTTTGCAACATAAATTAGAAACAGCTAATTACCGACATTTTCTATATAATACCGGATAAACAGGTCTTTCAGATTAATATCAAGACGGATGTTTATCAAATTATTGTGTTGTCTATTAAAACAAATCAAAGCAGAACAAGGAATTACACTATAACTTTACATTTAACGAGTTATTTCAAATCATCTCACAACAGTAAACGCAGTCGTCTTTTAGTATCGCTTTTTTTTTAGGCCCATATGCACTGATGGAGTCGATTGGTTTTGAACTTTGTCTGAGTCTTCCAAAATGGTGTTGCCGAGCAGGAAAAAAGAAAGCTGAAGTTATTTCAAGTCTCAACGATCGGGAAGTGTCGATGATGCTGAAATCTTGTGATTGGCTTAGAGATTGTCACGTGAATACGTTTTTTTTTTATCTTTTTTCCCCGATGAACGTGTGAATCCACAGTAGTTCAATTCTCAAGTTCAGTTCGCATGAGATGTATTTCCACCACGGTTCCGATAGACCCGTTCGCCCGTTTACAGAGGAACCATAGCGGGACGATTGCTTAGAGAGCAGTGATATTAAAATTTATTTTTTAATTTCTCTTCAACTTAGTTGGTGCATGATACAAGCTATACTTATTCTATAATTTAAGCATAACATAAATTACACCCAAAATAATGTATTAAATATTAAGTATTAAAATGAGAAATACATGTGTGTATAATATATTTAAAAAAAATCATATGGACAGCGTCAGTAATGAATGACCCACTTCGGTGGCCGTATAGTCTAAGGCAATACTCTCGCACTAGATTAGACTGACAATGACGAGAAGATCGACGTTAGAATCTCAGTTGGGTCTACTGAGGGTGGTTTTTCAAAATTGGTTTTCCACTCCTCCTTCATTTTAGTTTGGGTACACTTCCTATAAAAAATAGCCTCCCTAATCCTTGAAATTACTAGCGTAATTAGTACAGAAGTGTATGAGACGAACGGGTACTAAGGCGCGGTGCTAAAAGAGAAAAGTAAGGTAATGATTGGGTGGTGAAGGAATGTGGTTTGAAAGGGAATCCAAACGGTCAATTTGAAAGAAGCTCTTACGTTGGTTTGGGTATGTTGAAAGAATGAGCGTGATTGGAGTAGCGAAGCAAACATATGAAGATAGAGAGTGGGGCAAAAGGCAGGGGTACACCATGGGAAATCTGGTTAAATGTTGCAGACGAATATGTTGAAAAAGAGAGACGTTTTAAGATTAAAAGATCATGTATGACTCGGTGTATGGTTGTTGTTGAAGCGAAGGGAGTGTGCAAGGATAGGGAAGTGTGAAGATGGATTAAGTACGGAGATGTTATTTTTTAGCTATATACACAGTCTTTTGCCTAACCCGTAAGGGAACGGCGTGATTAGATATGTATATATGTGTATATATATTTTTTAAATCTTACGTACCCCTTGGATGTTTTCGCGTATCCCAAGTTGAATGCGACTAGCTTAGAGGCCATCCATAAAGCACGTAACGCTTCTTGGGGTAGAGAGAGAGAGA
>CABFOW010003572.1:2747-13353 GCA_902141385.1 Timema californicum
CAGGTGTAAAGGACGGTGTGTAATATTTGCCGAACCGATGTGGACAAAAAAATAATATTCAGTCTTATATCATTAGGATATACTGTATTTTATTTTAGCACCGCGTCATACTAGCCTTTCGGGTTGTACGCATTTGTACTAATTACGCTATTATTATTATTATTATTATTATTATTATTATTATTATTAGCACCGCGTCTTACTACCCGTTCGGGTTATACGCATTTACGCTAATGTGTAATGGTAGGGTGATTGTGAGATGAAATGGAGGACCTACAGTTTAACGTGGGATCCGAACCACGGTGAAATCCTGGAATTCCCCACATTCACAAGATGTCTTGTCAGAGGTGAAGGAAGGGTTTGGTAATCAGATAAATTTGTGCCGGGACCAAGGATTGAACCCCGGACCCTCAACACAGAAGTCCGACACCTCACCCCTAGACCACCAGGTCACCTGTATTAATTACGCTAGTGTGTTAAGGATAAGGAAGGTTGGATTTAGAGGAAGTGTACACTCATTCACGTGGAGGGAGAGTGGAAACCCATTTAGGAATAAAACACCCTCAGTACACCCGACCGGGATTTGAACCTCGATCTCCCCGTCATCGGCATGTCAGTCTATTGCGAGAGTGACACCTTAGAACAAATTGACCATCGAGGTGAGAATTTTGGTAGTGTTATCTTAGAAATTATAATCAATGTTTGTTGCTATTCAATACCTTCGTTATGCAGTGTACAGTCTATCCAGTGTAGGAGTGGTGGTGATTAAGAGATAGCAGAAGATTGTTACTGAAAACATTGGCTGAAAGCCACTAATGTGGAAATAATGATTATTTCCTTAGTAATACTATATTATCAATCAAAAGTGTTATCAAACGAGTTTAATAATAATACCCTAAGGATTATTGTGTGATTGGTTTTTTTTGTATCCGATTAATAGAACAAAATATATAAATAATATTTTTTTGTTTTTTGGGTTGTGGCAATAATAGATATTATAGTTTACGAAATAATAAATTAAAAATTATTATATTTACACTTGTATCTTCTTATAATTGGCCACCAGAATAAATAAATAAACTTAGAGAAAGAGCCATATAAAATATTAGTTCCAAAATAACCCGTTTTTATTTAGTAAACAGATGCACATAAACACAGTGGAGCACCGTTTGTATGACGTCATCAACGGTCTTCATTTTGTCTGGTTCGCCATCTTAATTTGTGAAGAGAACTAAGCCTTTTATACCTATTTTTACAGAAATGAAAATGTTATTTCAGAACAAAAGTTTGTTAATCAATAAGAAAATACACTTCGTTTACCCTGAAAGTTAGCAGTCTTACCTTGACGGATTACACTATGACCCTATCTTATAAGCTGCGCCATAGTGGAATAATGCAAGGTCTATCAGGGTAGACGAGGTGTACATGTTATAAAAACCATCACAAGGCCTTTTTTACACCTTAAACTCAAAAATATGCTTGTATTGCTGCTGGGTGACGATATTTAATCTTAGAGCTGAGTCCCGTCACCCAAAACTTATGGAAGTTTCCCTTAACGTGGGAAGTGACGCACCTTGGTGTTGTCGAGATGCTGCTCCACCCAGGACTCGCTCAGAGGACCTCGACCAGTCTTCACGGAGCGGAACAGCCTCGGATCCTCCTCCCTCAGGTAATCAGAACCACTCACCTCGTCACTCACGATGTCGATCACATCTGTGGAGCAGACAACAGGTAAGATTGCTTGTAATTCCATTCACCGTAGGAATTGACTTCTGAAAGGCCCTTTTCCCTACCATAAATCTACTATATAGTAGGATATTGGTAGGAAAAAAAGACCTTTCAGTGAGTAATTCCTACCGTGAATGGAATATACCCACGTCGGTGGACACGCGGACTATAAGTCAGGCTCGTCTGGTATGGTTTGACGATGCCGGGAAGGTCAGGGCTATAATCCCGGCTGGTTAGACAGAGTGGGTTCTTTTTTTAATCCTAAATCATTTTTCTCACTCTACCTCCACTCAAATGCTGATATATTTCCTCTAAATTCTACCTTCCTCTTACCTGCATCCGTAATTAAAGGGCGTATAGTCCGATCGGGTTGTAATATACGGTGGAAAATGCGTGGTTACCCCGAGCAACAATTTTCTTTGATTCAAACAGATACAGAGAAAATCTCTTTATTTTATTTCTTCCGGCCCGGTTTTTAATTAAATTTTAAAAAATCTAATCAAAAATGTATTAAAAATTCCGGCTTCTAGGTGCACATGTTTGTACAGAGGGGCTAAAAAAAATTACGTCAGACCTCTACGTGTGGTAGATATTGCGCAATGCTCAAGACAGACAGACAGACAAACTCTTCATTTTATTAATAATAGCTGGAGAGGATTGTATAGGAAAGGGGTCACCAAATGGGTGGCCCGCATCCGGATCATAGACGCATTTTTTTTTGTACGGACCTCAACAAGATGGCGATAAACAGAGGAGATGATGCGGGTGGGCTGTTGACAAGGTGGGGCAGCCTTAGCCCGCCCCTTCACAAACAATGGCGTGCCACGTGGACCTACTCGACCCTTGTTGTTGTTAGTTATTATTATTATTATTATTTTATATTATTATTATTATTATTACCACGTCTCACTAACCGTTCGGGTTATACGCACTTACACTAACGTGTAATGGTAGGGTGATTGTGAGATGAAATGGAGGACCTACAGTTTAAAGGCCTGGCACTCCCCACATTCACAAGATGTCTTGTCAGGGGTGAAGGAAGGGTTTGGTAATCAGATAAATCTGTGCCGGGATCGGGGATTGAACCGTGGAACCCCCAGCACAGAAGTCTGACACCTCACCCCTAAACCACCATATCACCAATAATAAATATAATAACTAAAAGGAAGACTTCTATGCTGGCGGCCGGGGTTCAATCCTCGGTCCCGGCACAGATTTATCTGATTACTAAACCCTTCCTTCGCCTCTGACAAGACGTGTATTAATCACGACTTGTGAATGTGAGGAATGCCAGGCCTCCACCGTGGTTCGGATTCCACGTTAAACTGTAGGTCCTCCATTTTCATCTCACAATCACCCTACCATTACACATTAGCGTAAGTGCGTATGACTCGAACGGGTAGTAAGACGAGGTGCTAATAATAATAATAATAATAATAATAACTAAAAGGAAATAAATCTTTTGTTTTAAATTAGTGTAGGCCTGTAGGCGTTTAAGGGCTTGACCTTGAGTCATTGCCTAAAAGTTTGCCGGACCGCGGAAGTTTCGAAATTTTTTTAAAACTCCTCCATAAAAAAAAATTGGTGATTCCTGGTGGTTAAATTATAATATACCGCAGTTTTATTACAGCTGGGCGTAATCTGACAGCTAGAAAATTGTACTACTTTAACGTATTCCTACGTCAATTCATGTGCTCTTCAGCTGTCTCTTTTGATAGATAATATTATATATAGTTATTTATAAAATAGTAAAAGGTTATCATTGTTAATAGCAAACATAATAGGTTTGTGTTTTATTAAAGATGCTCAAATTTCCATTCTTAATAAAATCAAGGTATAGTTCGATTAGGTCAGGCTATGATGGACGCTTTCAATTACACTCAGTTCGCCCTGAAAGGTAGCGGTCTTACCTTCACGTGTTACACTATGGCCCTATATTACAGGCTGAGTCATAGTGGATCCATGGAAGGTAAGCTTGATTCCTTACAAGCCAAATGGGGGTATAATGTGATTGTACTCATGGTAGAATAAGTCCGCCCCCCCCCCCTCACTTTTACCCCCCCTCACTTTTACCACCACCCAAAGTTTACGGTGGCAACGAAATGAATAATTATAACCCGTCGTAGCCAATGATTACGACACACGTCCATCACAGAAAACCTAAGACTATGAGTAAAGAATGAGCCTGGATAGCTTAGTGGGCAGGCAATGTCACGTCAAGCTAATAGTCGCGGTCTATGGGTTCAATTATCGTGTTCGTGTTTAGTTGTTGTTGTTTTTTGTTTTTTAGTATAGAGTAGACTTTTGCTCATTTGTTAGTTTGTTCTTCGACCATATTATCATTCAACTCCTCTCACCGACAATCCTCTCCTCCAGCTCGTCTGGGCTCAGCTGGAAGACGTTGTCTTGCCCCCCGGAGTCGGACTGGAAGCGGGTCTCTATCTCTAAGGAGAACCTGTTCACCAGGTTGTTCGAGTACACCGTCTTGGTGTAAGGGTAGGCATTCCAGGACTCCTCCGTGGCCAAGAGCGCGTTCTTCGGGAGAAAAGACTTGATCCAGACTGTGGAGGGACAAGTAAGAGGCCGTGAAGTGTCCTCTTCTCAGGGGATTATTATTATAGCTACCCTCTTTCCAGGGATCTATAACTATAGCTACCCTCTTTCCAAGGGATTATTATTATATCTACCCTCTTTCCAGGGGATTATTATTATATCTACCCTCTTTCCAGGGATCTATAATTATAGCTACCCTCTTTCCATGGGACTATTATTATATCTACCCTCTTTCCAGGAGATTATTATATTTACCCTCTTTCCAGGATCTATAATTATAGCTACCCTCTTTACAAGGGACTATTAGTATAGCTACCCTCTTTACAAGGGACTATTAGTATAGCTATCCTCTTTCTAGGGGACTATTATTATAGCCACTCTCTTTCCAGGGGACTATTATAATAGCTACCCTCTTTCCAAGGTACTATGATTATAGCTATCCTCTCTCCAAGGTACTATGATTATAACTACCCTCTCTCCATGGACTATGAAGAACGCTAGTTGGATATAAGAGTACATAAGTACCTGGTAACCTGCGGGCCACGTGGAACACTTTCCTGGTGAACTGTCCCTGTCCGCCGGGTCCCTCGGTGTAGGGCTCGTTCACCAATATCTCCACACCGTCAAACGCACTATGACTCTCGTCCCGGGTCTTTTTCTGCAGTAGCATTCATCCCACCAAGAGGGAAACAGTTTATGTTTAACTGTGGTTATTTCCTCAACTTTGAAGCAGGCAAAATAATACACAAGATGCCAAACATTTGATGAAATTTATGAAACAATTTTGATTATTTTCTTTGCAATAAGGACACCAGCGAATTTATATTTCAAGTAGCATCTAAATACATGCATGCAAAATAAAATCACTTATATAGAGATACCGCAATCCAATTTAAAGCGTCCTTCTATTCCCCCCACCTCCCCATCCCCCCTCTCCTTTCTTTAGCCCTTTAGATCAGTGATTGTTGAAGGTTTATAAAGTTAGGATAATATATAGCTAATGTCGAACTGTTGCCTCAATAAAAGTAATTACTGTAGCAGTCCCTTTTTGTTTGTGTTTATTTGTCTACTTAATACACTGCCATCTCAATTATCATTTTCTTGATTTAATTAATATATTTAATATTTCTTCCCCCCTCCCCCCATTTTTAATATATTGATGCTAAATAGCCTGAAGAATAATTTGTAAATTTCCACTTGAATACAGTAATAAGCCTAATATTCGTATGTTTGTTTTTATTAATTTGTATTCAACGTAAAATCCAATCAATGAAGAAATATAGTTTTAATACAAATTAGATTGAATATGATTTTAGATACTTTCCCTTCACAGGGACTATGGTTAGAGCTACCCAATCTCCAAAGGACTGCGGTTATAGCTACCCTCTTTCAATGGGACTATTATTATAGCTACCCTCTCTCTAAGGGAATATAATTATTATAGCTATCCTCTCTACAAGGGACTGTGGCTATAGCTACCCTCTTTCCAAGGGACTATTATTATAGCTACCCTTTCCCCAAGGAACTATGATTAAAACTACCCTCTCTTCAAGGGACTATAACAATACCTACCCTCTCTCCAAAGAATACGTGGAATATGAAGGAAATAATTAAAAGTATCTAATGATATATTTGCTTACAGTAATCATGTAAAGTTGCGCAATCCTGTATTCTTCGACTGATAAGGGGAGTGGAATACGGTACTCCTTTACCAACATGGTGATAACACGTTCGAGCGATGACAGCCACTACCTACGACACATATTCAAACACGACTTCAGAGCTAAGTCATTGATATGAGTCCTCTTCAGAAATAGCACGGAAAGTATTTAAAAAAGGATGAGTTTTTAAATGGTATTAAAAAGGAAAGCGAGTTAAGTCATGTGGTTGGGTTTTTTTTAGATTTTATGACAAATGACACTTTGGCCAACATAAATAAGACACTGTAACGTACAGTCTTCGTGGATGCCCCACGTTGAGCTCCTATTGTAACGTACCGTCTTCGTACCCCACGTTGGGCGCCAATTGTAAAGTACTTTACTTATTTATCACCCAATGTTACTAATTCTTTTCCAATTTGACTAAATTGAACAGTAAATTCTTTATTAGTCCTATCTAGCTGGTCAATTTTTAAGTCTACTTCCCCAAAGTTTTTTGCGCAAATCTGTCTATTTTGTTCAATTTGCTCACCTAGATGTTCTTTAATTGCTTCTATTTCTGTTTTTAAATACCTATTGCTTTCTTTAATCTTCAGGCCTAGATTTTGATTGGTTGCTTCTATTTTTTGATTGATTGATTCCATTTTTTTATTAGTTGCTTCCATTTTTTGACTTAAATTGTTATTGTTCTCTTTAATTTCTGCCAATAAAATACTCATGATTTCATGAAAGTCTTTTACAGGGTCTGCTACTATCTGGTTTGTTATTATTTCCTTTCCTTCACTATTTACTCCTAGACTCTCTATCACTATCAGATCCTCCCTCTCTTCTTGATTAACAATTTCTATCTGACCTATATCTGGTGCAATATCATTTTCAGTGGGCAAGACATTGTTTTCCACATGAATTTGATTAGCANAGTAACAATGTACGAAGACAGGAACAATGTTCTTAGACAGTAACAAGACTCGTAGCTAATAACAAGAATTGTATTTAGCAACAATTGTTGGCTATACTAACAGAGCTCGTAGCTAGTAACAATGTACGAAGACAGGAACAATGTTCTTAGACAGTAACAAGACTCGTAGCTAATAACAAGAATTGTATTTAGCAACAATTGTTGGCTATACTAACAGAGCTCGTAGCTAGTAACAATGTACGAAGACAGGAACAATGTTCTTAGACAGTAACAAGACTCGTAGCTAATAACAAGAATTGTATTTAGCAACAATTGTTGGCTATACTAACAGAGCTCGTAGCTAGTAACAATGTACGAAGACAGGAACAATGTTCTTAGACAGTAACAAGACTCGTAGCTAATAACAAGAATTGTATTTAGCAACAATTGTTGGCTATACTAACAGAGCTCGTAGCTAGTAACAATGTACGAAGACAGGAACAATGTTCTTAGACAGTAACAAGACTCGTAGCTAATAACAAGAATTGTATTTAGCAACAATTGTTGGCTATACTAACAGAGCTCGTAGCTAGTAACAATGTACGAAGACAGGAACAATGTTCTTAGACAGTAACAAGACTCGTAGCTAATAACAAGAATTGTATTTAGCAACAATTGTTGGCTATACTAACAGAGCTCGTAGCTAGTAACAATGTACGAAGACAGGAACAATGTTCTTAGACAGTAACAAGACTCGTAGCTAATAACAAGAATTGTATTTAGCAACAATTGTTGGCTATACTAACAGAGCTCGTAGCTAGTAACAATGTACGAAGACAGGAACAATGTTCTTAGACAGTAACAAGACTCGTAGCTAATAACAAGAATTGTATTTAGCAACAATTGTTGGCTATACTAACAGAGCTCGTAGCTAGTAACAATGTACGAAGACAGGAACAATGTTCTTAGACAGTAACAAGACTCGTAGCTAATAACAAGAATTGTATTTAGCAACAATTGTTGGCTATACTAACAGAGCTCGTAGCTAGTAACAATATTCGGTTAAAACTCGTGCTGACTCTTTAATTCATCAATCGGAAATGTAAATGCATTTCGGACAGTTGAATTTGCATACGTCACTAACTCCGACATTTCTATAGTAGGTGCAATCGTAGGTCAAGCTACCCAGAATGCAATGATTAACAAACTAGATCGCAACTATGAAACTATCGAACTATATTTACTAGTTCAGTTAACGGTGTTTAATTAACGTTGCGTTAAAATGAACACACTCCATCAATTAAATAACTTCTGACAAGACGTGTATTAATCACATCTTGTGAATATGGGGAATGCCAGGCCTCCAACGTGGTTCGGAACCCACGTTAAACTGTAGGTCCTCCATTTAATCTCACAATCACCCTACCATTACACATTAGCGTAAGTGCGTATAACCCGAACGGGTAGTAAGATGCGGTGCTAATAATAATAATAATTAAATAACTTACGTAGCTTATTAACTTACCACATTTCTCTAATAAATAAGTAAATTCACTCAAAGATATTCACTTCACATGACGAAGGCAAAACCTACAACCAAAGATAAATAAGTTCATGTTGTGGTTGGTTTAACTAATCGTATTTTTCGTCCTGGTATCTGAACGCGACCGACGAGTTGCCAAACAACTCCGGCAGGTTTGACACCAATTATATTTATCCTAAGTCAAAGTAACTAAGATAGTGTGGTCTTAGATAAAAGCACAAAGATTATTTTACTAATCATATCACTTTGTTGGGTTTTTTTTAATCAAAAACGAGCGCGGCGCTCTTCAGACGTCGACCAAAGTGTGACTGAATGTTGCCAGATGCGTTTTCGAGAAGTATTATATAATACCATTATTAATGTTGTAATATTAATATTTTTATTATCAGTGTCAGGTGCGAGAAGTTTGAACCTTGCTCCAAGTAAACAAAGTAATAAATATATGTAGCACATTCGTAGTAAGCTAAATGGTTTCCTTACACAGTGTCCCGCATTTGCATGTAAGGAAAGTGGGAAAACGCCTAAAAAAAATAACCTTCTGTACACCAGGCACTGATTTTAACCCTGACCTCCCTATAAGTGAAAGTTTTGTCCACGTGCCCATTGCTACGAGCCTTTTAGAGAAACTTAATATTAAATTACCGATGCTTTACTTTATATAAAAGGTAATTCTCTTTAGGTATCTCGATTATAAAATACTGTAAAGGTTGTATTATCTTAAGTGCGTCAGTGCATGGTATTGAGTCATTTCGTTCCTTCCAGATCTGTCTAGCAAAACGTGTTCAAACTTATCGTGAATGAACTGTATTATCTACAGTAGCAATAAACTTATCGTGAATGAACTGTATTATGTACAGTAGCAATAAACTAGCTGTATGCGCGAGCGTGTGCAAGCTTGTGCACGTGCAACCGCGGATCAAATAAATTTGTTTCTTCATACACGCTTATTGTATCGACGTGAGAGTTATTTTATTTCCCTTGTTTTCAAGAGGTGATAGTTTTGTCCTTGTGTGTTTGTGTTTGTGTTTACGACGGAAATGGATATGCTAGCTAATAGCATGCGTTGAAGCAAGAAGGGCCATCTGGGATGCCTCTTCTAAGAACCATAGCAACAGAGACATTATAAAAAAACTGTGGGCGGAGATAGGAACCATATTGGATATTCCAAGTAAGTAATGATATATTTGAAAAGTGGTGAAAAAACTTTATTTCAACTTAATTATTATTGTTTTAACCATCACAAAAATCACAAAATAATATAATTACCTACTGAATAGTTATGCTTCCTTATTAGTAGTTAGCATATGAAAGTTTGAACAATGTTTGGGTTATTTGGTATTGAAGTAGTGTTTAAAAGCGTCTCCGATTTTAATTGCCTTTTCAGTAGCTCTATTGTATCTACGCAAGTCATCATTTGGCCGGTAGTCTCGAAGGAGCTGTGTTAGGTTTTGTGCAACATAACTATCCACTTCTGCACTGCCTTCTCTATAAATAACAATGTTATGCAACAAACACACACATTTCAGAATCACGTCTACATTAGCCAGCATACACTGAATTTCAGTTTTTAGAACTCGCTATATTCTCCACCATCATCTCTATTCTTAAAATAATCGTTAACCCATTCTTACCTAAATGGCTCTTCATCCATCATTAACAATTTCAACACACCATTTTCAAACACATCGTCCGATGACTCCATCTTGACAGCTCGCTGGAGTGATTACTTGCACCTACAGTAGCCGCATGGATTCTTTGGTGCTGACTGACAGCTCACAGATGACTTCTGACAGTCAACATTTAGATATATACCTAAATTTTGACTGTTAGAAGTGACAGCTGCTAAACACATGTTTTTGCAGATAATCTGGTTTGGCGTAGGGATACATAATTTGGTCTGGTAACTTTTTAAAGCTGTGAGTCAGCACCAAAGAAGCCATGGGGCTACTGTAGTTGCAACCAATGTGACCAGTTCGTACACGTGCAAGCGTGCATCCAAAGTGACCGCAGCCTTAAGTACAATAGCAATAAACTTATCGTGAATGAGCTGTATTAAGTACAATAACCCTAAACTTATCGTGAATGAAGTGTATTAAGCACAATAGCAATAAACTTATCGTGAATGAGCTGTATTAAGTACAATAACCCTAAACTTATCGTGAATGAAGTGTATTAAGTACAATAGCAATAAACTTATCGTGAATGAGCTGTATTAAGTACAATAAC
>CABFOW010003572.1:22163-63541 GCA_902141385.1 Timema californicum
AGTTCAAGCTTGATCTATTCATTTAAAAATGAAATCCATTCTTCTTGTTTTAATTTGCACAAAAAGTTCAATAATTTTCTCCTTGATCTCTGGATGACAATTGAGGAAATTTTTCTCCATTGAAAGTACTGCAAGCGCATTTAGTCTTTCTGTTAAATAAAATAACAAAAAAAAATGAATCAAATAGAATAGCTGGAAGCAGAATAATAATCTAATTCTACTCTCTTCTACACTTTATCACATTCAAGATTGTGGTATACGGTTTTTAAGCACAACACACGCTGAGTAAAAAAAAACCTCCTTCCACCATCACGCCAGAGCCGGTACTGCGAGAGCAACAGTGCTCTTTCTACCTGGCAGTCCCGCCTTCCTCTCCACCCCCTTCCATGTACGCATGCGCACAAGTCAAACATCACGAGCCTGGCACTGTGAAGTGCACAGTTCCATGCAAAGATTTTTGTATTTTTTTCATAAACTGGGGTATAGCTACTGAAGTACTGACATTAAGCTTAAGGAATATATATTGTGCTACAAAAATAAAGAAAGAATTAAAGAAAAAAGGACTCATTATATTAAATGTTATCGATAATATCAAGTGTAAATAAGGGGTGCTGCAGTTCCGCAGTGCCTATACACAAGCCACCACTGGATGCCAGCCGTACCAGGGAACATGGTCTAAATGTCAAACTCTTTTATTCTGGTTTGTCAATGATGGTAGTGACGAAGTTCTTATCCCAGCTGAGTGTGTTACTGCTGATTTATTTTTCTAAAGGGTTTTCCACTCTTCTTTCATGCAAATGTAAGTATATTTCTTCAAATCTCTACCTTCTTGACTCCTGTCACACTTGCATACGTTTTCAAAAGCATCTCATCAACCATTCAGGTTACATAAACACACACACATATATATGTCTATTTTTATTTTCATATATATGGATGTATAACCAATCATAACGAGATGCGAGGTATGGCTGAAAATAAATAAAGTTAATAACTGTCATGTCTATGGGAGAAGAAGAAGGAGAGCGAATTTTAAACCATAGAGTAGCAGCAGTTCTTTTAAAATGAGTATAGACTCGAGTTCTCATTATAAAAATAAAACATCCTTACTAAAGTTATGAGAGATAAAACATTGTTACTAACTTAAATTAAAATATGAAGGTGAATTAAAGGTAATGCACATGAATTTGCGTGGATAGCAGTCATGAAAAGCATATTTTAAAAACTAAGAGTGTGCAAAGAACACTTTTTTTTTTCAAAGAGAATCCAACTCAAAAAACATAAAATATTCCTAATGTTGAATCAAAGTTAAATTTTTAATTTTATGTTTGAAACGAATTTTATATTGTGAAAATTTGTATGGGTTTAGGTACTAAACTCGCTTTGCTCGTTGGGGGCTCTGCCCCCAAACCCCCAGTGTGTTTTCTTTGCGATTGTATGTAAATGGGTAAGGTGTCAGACTTCTGTGCTGGCGGCCGGGGTTCAATCCCCGGTCCCGGCACAGATTTATCTGATTACCAAACCCTTCCTTCACCTCTGACAAGACATCTTGTGAATGTGAGGAATGCCAGGCCTCCACCNGGTCTTACCGTTTAGCCACAAGAGACCTCCAAAGAAAGGTCCGCACAGACTTTAAAGTTGCTCCGACATTTTGAATTTTTTTTCAGGGGATGAAAATTAAAATTTTTAGTTTTTTGGGATTTTCTCGTTGGTTACAGGCTAGAAGCTATAAGTTTGTCTGGCTCACCTGGAAACGGGTAAACATTAATGTTAGTGAGTGAGTCAGCCATATGGCTTTATAGTAGTATAATAATATATTAACAATCAAAGTGATGAATGCAGATTTTATTGTCAAGTGAACCTTAGTTTTTATTTTAAATAACTTTACAACTTTAAATGGCCAAAACTGAACATAATGTGTATTTCATAATTCGATATTTTCTATCGGTGATGCTTTGAAGTTGTTACACCCCTAGAGAAAATTACTCTTGGTGCAACTATCCTGGATTTTAACCCTGACCTTGGAAACCAACACATATTTTTTTTCAGATCCAGGTTTGGTCGAAATCAACCTCAAATTCAATTGAAATTTCCTGCATTTTTTCGATAGATTAAAAAAAAAAGGGAAACAACTTTATTTTAGCACCACGTCTTACTACCTTTTCAGGTTATATGCATATGTACTACTTACGTAAATATGAGGAAGGTTGAAATAGATGAAGTGAGCCCGCATTTGCTGCAAGGAGATTGATAAACCATTTAAGAAAAAACCTCACAGCATCTGACTGGGATTCAAACACAGGTCTTTCTGTCATTGACAGTCTAGTCTATTGTGAGAGTTAAGCCTTAGACCATTCGGCCACTGAAGCAGGTTTTACGAAGCTGTAGATATGGTTTGAGCTCAAAAAACAAATGGCTTGGAATTGATTTTCTTGTTTGTTTTTTAACTATATATATATATATATGATATTCGGAAAATTGAAAAATGACACCTGGACACGGGAATCGAACCAAGCACCTTTGGCTTAGTACGCCAATGCTCTTACCACTGAGCTATCCAGGATTTGTCCCGTGCTCATGGTCATTCTTCATTCTTCACTTATACTTTAAGGCAGAGTCTATGATTGACGTGCGGAAATCGTCGGCTACAAATGTGTGATTTATTAAGATCACGAGCTGTCAGATAACGCAGCCACCTTCGACTCGGTTATTGGCTTATTGCAGCCATTTGTACAATTATTATAACTGTACGGGATTGCATATTTAAGAATCAAATAGCCAAAGCTATTATTTATGCATTTTAGTGAGGATTACTCAATCTAGATATGATCATATCTAGATGGAGTAATCCTAACTAAAATGCATAAATAATAGATTTGACTATTTGAGTCCTATATATATATATATATAAATTTATAAGAGGCATATTAACTGAAATAAAATATAAATTAGGTGAAAGATTTTTGAACAAATAAAACAGCATTCACTTAAAACTTTATTGAAAGAAAATCTACCAATAGTACACCTGGTTGAGGGTAGAACCCCAGCCTCCTGGGTTAGAATGAAGCATGAAATACGCCTAACACTCATAGTTAGCCTTGAGCTCAAATCAAATTATTAGAACAAAGGGACATACAGTCCAATTTTAATAGGAAGTCTTATGTAAAATAGCCTACAAGCATTGTTTCTTTTATTTTTTGCGGTCAATAATGATAAAATTTTACTATATTATTATAGTTATGTTACAGGTATTGATTAGATCAATCAACTGTGACAGCTACAGATAGTATGAATGTAAATTAAGGCAGGTTTTTTTTAAGTAAACTAAAGTAGTCCAAATATAACATAAATAAATACACTTGATTTCACTCAATAGTTTATAGCACTGTTTCTCAAACGGTGGCCCGTGTACCCACAAGCGTACATACATGACGTAAAACTGAGTTTTATTAATCAATTATTTTTCAATAATAGTAAGTTTGATAAATTAACACACAGGTGATGCAGGGCTGCTTTTAGCAGACATTGGGCCCACGGAAAAACTTTGTTTGCGGGGCCCCCCTTTTATCCCCTTTTTTCAAAAAATAATTTTTATTTAATGTTATTACAGTATTTAGCACCTATATTCTAATTTTCAAAATTTGCCCTGCTCACGAGATATTACTACAAACACTAAATTACATTACCACCACCCTCCAAGTAAAAATGTTGAGAGTAACACAAACACATGTTAATGTGTACTTTATGTAAATTACAACGGACATTCGTTTTAGGTTAAGTAAAACAAACAAAACTCAAACACGACTGTCTGGGGGTTCACCTATACAAGGAGTTTACTAGACAAGTGCACTAGCAAAAATTTCCCATACCGACTTGTTTTTTTTCCCTCTTGTCCCCTAAGCAGCGGGGCTCCCCGCAAATCGCAGGGCTTTGTGGAGCTGTACCATTTGGACACCCCAAAGGGCAACCCTGAGGTTAAGTCACAGGCTATTTATAAGCCTTTCTTCCTCTCGGTCATGCAAATTTATTTATATTACCTTAATAGCTTTGTGTTCTGTTTTACTCAAGAGGCAGCCATTACCTCTTTGTACAGTGGAAGCAGTGTAAAGTGTGAATGTGGTTATTTTCATTGTAAAAGCTATATTGTGTTTGTTCTCTTTTTTATGTTTCTTTTCACTTTTACTGTACTTTTCTTCCAAATACATATAACAAAATACCTCAAAAAGCGAAAAGAGGTTTTCTTTTTTTAAGACACACACTAGAGCTTTATTAAATTTTGAATCGACGATTTGTATTTTACAATATAAGAGATATTTATTACTTTATTTTAATGAATAGCTAGAAGGATAACAATGAATAAAGCATGGAAAGAGTATTAAAGAGTGGGAAGAGTTTGGTAAACTAGGACCATCATCAATTCGAGACTTGAAACGCTGAGAGAAAAAAAATTTCAATTGAATTTTGTTTTAGATCTTTGTTACCGCTTATTGGTAGGTAAGAACCAATTATTTATCATAGGATGAGATGCCATTTTTATTTGCTATTATTCTATTATACTTTTATTCCCTTTAATGTTCATAATTTTTTCCAAGACTCGAATTCAGGTTCGAGATTTGTAAATTGAAATTAAATTAGAAATTTGGATTTGTAAAACAATGCATTCGACCCAGCTCTATATTATACTATATTATTAGTATAATTTCATAGTTTATATTATATATAAAAAGCAGCAGTTGCTGATTGCATGACCTTACATAACCCTTCATAATAAGAGACGACTCATTTATACTCCGTTCCTAAATAAGTTTCCATAAGACCTTATACAATAGCTTTAAACTCACCGTGTGCTCCAATAATGTAAACTTTCTGCATGTTTTCTAATCTTTTTATGTGAGGACAAGGATACCCAGGGATTTAAGGGGTCATTCAAAGTAGCTGTTGAGGTCTTTTGAACATGGCTTCAATGGTTATATATGTTTACCTTTCTAGTTTCATGTAGCTCCACCTCTGTAATAACTATACGTGTGGGAATTTCCTCATACAGCTCTTTTTACTCACTGGGTCTCCTAATTAGGGTGTTTTGCTCCCTTCCGGCCCTGACTTTGTTTTATAATGTTTCGACACCTGAGCTATCTTATGCTTCGGTCTGCATGTTTCACTTTTTTTGGGTTTTGTTCCCTCATATAATTTTATTAATTAAGGCTTTCCTTATTGGGATTGGGCCTCTCAACTGCCCCTGCGTGCCATTCCCTCCGCGATTGGCCTTTGTAAATAGAATAGTAATAAACCTAAGCCTTTTAAGCACTTAACTGTGTTGAAATACTAATTTGTACTAATGGTCTAACATTAGAATTGTTACTTATAATCCACGTTATTAAACTTGAGTCGCACGTTCATCGAAAATAGAAAGCAGACTCTGCCTCAGTGGTGCAGCAATTCACAGACTGAATGTTGACCCATGATGCATTGCAACACTAACTAGAAAAAGCTTATTCTCAATATATTTTATTTTATAGTGGATATATATATTTTAGATCATTCTCCCTATGAATGTTTTCAAATTATAACGCTGTGTCATGCCACAATCCAATGTATCGATACACATGCTTTACATTAAGGGGTTATTTCAAATCTCCTCACAACAGCCAATGAAGCTGTCTGGTTTCTTCTGGCTGTACAGTGCATGTGGCATCAAATGCGCATGCGCATTGATTTGAGATGGTTGGTGTTGAGATTTGATTGGTTCTCCTGTGCCGAACATCTCAGGTAAAGCAGATGAAGTAGATATGAGTTGAACTTCAGCAGAACAGCTAGCGCCGATGAGGCGGACATCTTGTGATTGACTTAAAGTGTGTCATGTGACCACGTTTCTGTTCTGTGCTTGTTTTTCAGCTAACGAGTAAATACACAGTTAAGCTGTAATATTCACCGTAGCTTCCCTCTCTTTCTAAACACCAGTTGTTTCTCTCAACTGTTTGATTACATTTTTGTCAGTCATGTGTTTGTTAGTCCTATTAAGGCGACACTTACCACTAGTTTTACAATGTGCTTTACGGAGAATAGTTTCAGGACAGGAAATAAACTTATATTGTCTACTTAAACTGGGTTATCATTAAAATTGTATTAATATGATTTGCTGTTTATGTTTCTCCGTCTTTCCTCACCCAATATATGTCAAACAAATAATAATAATATTTAGCACCACGTCTTACTACCCGTTCGGGTTGTACGCTTTAAGTACTAATTACTCTAATGGATTAGGACTTGGGAAGGTTGAATTAGAGGAAGTGAACCCGCATTTGCGTGGAGGGAGAGTGGAAAACCATTTAGTAAAAACCACCCCCAGTTCACCCGACCGAGATTCAAACCTCGATCTCCCCGTCCCCAGTAGTAGAGCTCAACATGACAAGCCCGTTAGCCAACTACGCCACCAAGGCGGGTATCAAACAAAAAGACCACAGGTTTCACATATACATCTGTTATAAAGGTTTCAGTAACTTATGTAACTATCACAAAATGTTACTTCGTAACTAAATTGGATTATATAGGTGGAGTTTCATTTGACTCTTGAAGTCAAAATTAATCAAAACCAAACATGTCCCATTATAGCCGGTGGAGTCCTTACTTACATTACTCTAGTAAAAAAAAAAAAATTATGAACCGTAAAAGAATGCCATACAAAAGTTATTTTACAATTGTTTAAAGAGAACCTATTTTTCTTTTGTTATAGGCCCCCCTCTCTTTTTTAATGTGTTACACTGACAAGCAATGACAGAACAAAATCCAGTTCAAGGGACTGAGCCGCAGCAGTCAATTTTCTTGTAGTCATCATTACATTTGGTCCCCCTGATTTGATTCCTGGCACGGTGAAAAATATATATAGATAGTTGTAAAATTGAGTATTGTTCAAAGAACTATCCCACACTCCCGACTCACTTTGGTTGTTGGTAACCGTACAGAGTTAACCAGAATCGTTCCACAGCCCCCGAAATGTTTGAATGATTATTTAAAACCAGTTGCCAAGAACCAATAGAGTTTTCGTCCCAAAAATGAACAGAGACGAAATCCCAGTTTAGGAAACCTGACTTGGCTGAGTCATTTTTTCTTCTAGTCAGAATCTGAGATGTTGTACCTGGTAGCAAAAACAAAATAAATATTAATAACTAAAGTTAAACAAACTTTACAAAAACCACACACACTACCCCAAATGGTCTGTGATATGAATTTTTTTTAAAGACTCTTAATTCTTATTCAGGTTGTACATCTATGTATTAATTAAACTAATGTTCTAGGAATGCAGACGATTGAATTTAGAGAAAGTGTAACCGCATTTGTCTGGAGTGAAAGTGGAAAATCATTTAGGGGAAAATCACCCTTATTTCATCCTACCGGGAATCAACCCCAATCCATCCTCATTGGCAATCTAGTTTAGTGCAAGAGTATAACGCCTAAGACCGTGTGACCACCAAAGCGGGTGAGATAGATCTTAAAATTTGGAGTGACTAAACCTAAAGTCATAAGGTAGAGTGGTAGTAGAGTAGGAGAGGAAGGAGCGCAAGCTAAAGTCCATATTTTTATATATTTTTTAACACAAAAACATCTCGGGCCAAAATAAATAAAGCATTGCTCCAGTAGATCTGTTTTAGTTTTTTACAAATAGTGATCTTAACCAGTTCGTGAGCAAAGTCGAATTTGACCAGGACAAGCTATCCAAACTTTAAGACAACTGTGAATAAAGCTTACCTGAAGGCGATATAAGGAACAACTCTAATTTTCCTCTTTCCTCGTGTTTTAAAGTCAAAGTTACCACAACATGCTCCAAGTGATCAATCTCAAATGTATTTGACGAATTTCTCAAAATGTGAAGAGTAATATTTGATTTAGAATTTCTAGTAAGTACTCTGAAAAAAAAAATCAATTAGTATGTTGTTGTCATTTAGGAATTTATGAAACCGTTTAGGAAAAACCTTCCCCAGAACCAGCCTGGATTCGAAACCCAATCTTTTCCTCATAGGCAGTCTTGTCTATAGCGGGAGTGACGCATCAAACCATTCGACCGCCGGAAAGAGTTAAAATATGAAAGTGATCATCTCAGAGGAGAGATCCCGTGGTTTCCGAGCGCAATGTGCCATTGAATGGTCCCCTTCAACTCACAAAGGTAGAGCGGTAGCCTCGACTACAACCATCCGTTGCTTTGGGACGTTGGTCCAGCCGACCGCAGTAGTGACCATACTGAGGGCATCGAGTGCGCCGAAACCATACTCCAAATGGTAGTGCAAACCGGCAGCGTTAGTGTGCCATCCTGTGTCATCGTTGGGCTTACTTGCAGTGTGCACAATGATGTGCTGGGCATCTCGCCACGTTAGATCTGGGCTGGGAACAGGCAGATAGTGGTACTTTATTGGTAAATGTACTGGGAATAGGTAGATAATGCTGACTTATTGGTAATCAGGCTGGGGACAGGCAGATAATGCTGATTTATTGGTAATCAGACCTGCTGACTTATTGGTAATTGTGCTGGGAACAGGCAGATAATTGAGGGGGTTTGGGCACAAACATTATAACCCTCATAAACTTAGATGGGATATATTTACTATTAAAACTTCTATGAAAACCTGAAATCTAGCTATAAAAAATAAATAAAATACTAGCCAATAAGAGTCATCATCAAGGTCTTGACTGACTATAAAAACAACTTGTAGTTCAAGAGGTAAGATACCAGAAATCACTGCTAACACATTTTTTCATAAAATGAAATTCATCTGAAATTCTAGCTTCTTCATCCCTATCTCATTAGCATATTTAATGTGTGCATACAACTCAAACAAGTACTACCCCACCTTGAAATCTGTGTAGCAGAGCCAGGAAACTCATCCTCTCCCCTTACAACAATCCACCAACGACCTTGTGCCAAGTGTCACAACTGGCACAGAATATTACAGTTGTGTTTCCGAGGGTACTTACTTGGCTTGCAGCACGAGAGCCAATACTCCTGCCGCAAGAGGTGCGGCCGCTGAGGTTCCTTGGAAAGAACTGCGGCAGTGTCCGTCCAGCTCGGGAACCACCTTACAAAACAAACGCGGCCATATCAAGACAACGGGGAACAAAATGGTGGGCATTTAAAACATCTCCAAAACCAGCCACACCCTTAAAAAAAACTAATGAAGATGGTTGATTGCGATTTATAAAGAATAATATCAATAATTATGGAAGTGCGAAGATTCGATTTGGCTTCAAAGCTTTGAAACAAATGTCAGCTTCAACTTTGCTTCGAAAATAATTTTGGCTTCAAAGCTTTGAAACAAATGTCAGCTTCAACTTTGCTTCGAAAATAATTTTGGCTTCGAAGCTTTGTCGATAAAATATTGACAGCTAAAATACTCGATTTATGGTCAATTATTGCCATTTATATATAATATAAAACAATTTTATTTGGAAAAAATCATAAGTAATTGAAATGTAAGTTGTAATATAACTCGATTTATTAGATTAAAATTAAATATTAGTAACAATAAAACATTTTCTAGGTAATTTCAATAAGTAAAGTTTAATAAATGACAATATAATATATTTTTCTAGTGTAAAAAACTAACAAAAAAATATTCGGCTTTGAGAATTTTCATATATTCGATCCGAGTTCGCTTCGAATTTAAAAAATGGACTTCACACACTACTATCAATAATTAAATAATGTATTTACTAAATAATGAGAGAAGGATAGAAGGGTAAGGCCTACACCCTTACCAGAAAACTGTAGGCCTCAGAGTTGAAAACTAAATCAACACATAACACATAGAGCAATTTTCAGGGAATATCTCTATTCTCCAGTAGAAAAGACTAATTTGTTTGCATGTGTCCCAAAAATTGTAATGTATCTATGAGTGAAATCTAGACTGTTGAAAAGGCATGAACAAACACTAAAAAACATGATCTTAAAAATACTTATATCTTAAGTCTTAGCACATAAAATAATAAGGTTAAAAAAAATGATTTAATTTCAATTAAATATGTAGAGGGAATATTTTAATTGTGTAAACTTTGTTATTTTTAATTAAGTTTTGCAAGATTTAAAATACTGACAAAGCACTTGTGATTTTAATAGTTATAACCGGGGCTTGGACTTTGAGGACCTAAATTTATCAGGATACAAAGTCCATTGCCTACATTATCTTCTCATTAAGATAACTCATGATCATCATTAACTGTTTCCAGCTTGTGGCCGGGTCAGTTTAGTAAAATGCCTCCATCTTCCTCTGTCCTTCCACTATTTTTCCTCTTTTCATTGCTTCCATTCTTCTCCTCTCACTTGCACACTTTGTTATCTGCTCCTCCCATCTTTGTCTTGGTCTCCCTTACTGTTTTTTCAGACATACTTCATTTCGAGCATTTCCTTTGGGCTCCTCTCTTTTTCCATCCTCATTACATGTCCATTCCATTTCAGTCTTGCTTCCTCTACTATCTCCTGTACCTCCAATCAGACAACTGTGTGTTGAAAACATTATTGTTTGAGCATTTATGTATTTATAAAATATCAATAGTAGGTATTTAAAAATATACTTATTCAACATAAATGACTAAAAATATCTCAAAATGACTCAAAAGTATCTAAAAATGACTCAAATATGCTTAAAAATGACACAAACCAAGTAAATATTACCTAAACAATCAAAATGACCAAAAAAAATTAGCATTGTCTGTGATGTATCAACAAAAAAAATTATATTTCATCAAAACAACTGATTCTTATTATAAAAGTGATTCAGAACCATATTTTATGCCCTTAAAATAGTGTTTAATCCCAAATGAATTAAGATAGATTTTAAACACCTGGTTGATTTTTGTGTTCGACTCCTTAGCTCAGTCAGTAGCATGTCTGCCTGCTAAGCTAAGGGTCCCAGGGTCAATACCCAGCATGGCTGAAAATGTATCATTGATGAAAATATGGGTTTACTCTTTCACATCGACAGCTGGGGACTGAATGTTGTGCCTGTCCTAGTCTTAAGTTAGATTATAAGGCATATGAAGCTATGACAGGCCCACCAAGCCGGTAGTGGAAAATATATGGCGTGAATAAAAAAAAAATTGACATATGCTGGAAACAGTAATGGATGGATGGTTAATTTTTGTAGTTAATTTTCAGTATTCTAAAGCGTCACTCTTGCAATGCACTAAGACTGTCAATGACAGGAAGATCGAGCTCTAAATCACGGTTGGCTGTGCTGAGGGTGAGTTTCTTTTCCTAAATGGTTTTCCACTCTCCCTCTATTAGTACATATGCGTATAACATGGACGGGTAGTAAAACTCAGTGTTAAAAATAAAGAAAAACTCACTGTCTGTATTTTTAGCAAACAGAAAGATAAGACTCAATACAATTTTGTTTCCCCATATAGGGTCTATAATACATACTATATTTGTCGTACTCCTGTGCCTGGCAACCTTGTCTGGCACTATGTGAAATCCTCCGACATACGTACTTGCCAGAGAGGAGGCGCAAGGTTCGTTGTAGAAACAGCTACGACCTACCAACATAAGACACAAAGCACCGAGCTATTGCTGTTCAGCTGCATTAATCAGGGTTACGTTTATACCCCTGCTCCTATCTGAAGAAGATTATATCATACCAGTGACCAGATAAGTACTTTTAGATTCACTGTAAATTAGGGATGGGTCATGTCTATATTTCTTGAATACAAATTTTTAAATTTTCTTTCGAATTATAAAAATTAACAATTTTAATCAAAGGTTATGTGGTATAGAGCACTAGGCTAAATCATTGTTTAAATTAGGAGGGATAGCCAGCACACTTACCTTGGTGATACTGGAGTATAAATTGTTTAGATATAACACTAAAAAACACATAAACACATTTTTAAGGACAAGCTTTCACTGTCACAGACAGCTTCATCAGGTCAGGAGAGTAGACTGATGCTTTTGGTTGAACTGTAAGGTTGACTGTCCTTAAAAATGTGTTTATGTGTTTTTTAGTGTTATATCTAAACAATTTCTACTCCAGTATCACCTAGGTAAGTGTGCTGGCTATCCCTCCTAATTTAAACCACAATTTTAATCAAAGTGAGCATTAAAAAAAAAAATTGTTAAGGCTTGGTGCAACTGTCCAATTATATTTAATACTGCACTGTTGGTAAACGCTCAAGACCATGGCTGTATCCAAATAGTCTCAAGGATCCTTTTCCTTACAATATCGCCTTGACAAATGTACACTTGCCACGTACTTTTGATGGAGGACTTCATCATATTATTCGAACAGTTAAGATTATTTGGGAGTGCAGTGCTATTATCTTCCAGATATCTTAGAAACTATGTTTAATGCTATCTATTAACTCTAATGAATGTCATACTAAAATATAATATAGGTTTTTTTTTGCAAGTAGTAAAATGACATAAGTCTTAACCACGAGAATTTTCATGCTTTGTAGTCTGGAGGAAAACGTACATTTCTATGATCTAGCAGAGAAAAAAATAATATAATCATTGCCAGTCAAACACCGCACTAAGGCCGCGTGGAGATGTGACAACGATGTATGGATTCCGTCCCAGTACCCAAGGGTGTATTAGGGGTGCATCAGCATACTGTGCAACAATTTGGCAGGATTGACCCTTTTCCACGTCCTTGCCGACGCAACTTACAAGGTTCATGGCAAGGCGACGCACAAGTAGATAATTCGGATACAGACCGTGCATGTGATAAAATAGAAGGGAGTGAGTGACGAGGCTAATAGATTGTCATTGAGTCATGCCTTCTACTTAAGCTCACTTTTAGTTTTTATTTTATTTGTTTGAGGTATTTCAAGTGCATTTTCTGAACCAAGTGATTATATCAGCACACAAGAATTTCTAGAAGCAAGAGCAAAAGAGCCTACCAATCTTGCCAGAAAAGATATTTTCACATACCTTCCAGGGTTTCTTTACATGTCACAATTGGCATGAGTCAGATGGCTTTACTTCCCCTTCAAAGGAAGTTGTGCTACGGATTTTTATTGCTATAGAAAAATGTGTTGACCTTGGTTGGGTTTGAACCCATGAATACTGGATCCTGAGGTGAGCAGTTTACCCTTAAAACCATCGAGGTCAGCCACTTGTAGTTGTTTAGTTGTGAGTTCACATATTTAGGGTGTAGCTCATATGTGTCCCCGCGTATGCCCTTGGACAAAGACCACACAGACAATTCCAATACATACCCACCCGTCTCTGTCAGAGCACTAATGGAGATGGTGTAAATGCTCGAGGAATAACCATCTAAGTTGCAATTGTCATCCTCTGAACCACCGTTTCCGACCGCCCATACATAGAGCGCTCCTTTGCCTTTCCTACCCTGAAACATTTTAATTATCTCAAATCCATGCAATAATAATTGTGGGTAAACATTTTAAAATTCTGGTGTGAGAAAGATAACTCTTTTGGTAAAATAAACTTTTTTTTAAAAAAAAGACCAATATTTTTAGTTAATTTATGATTACCAAAAGATCAAATGAAAGCTCCTGGATCAAGTTATTAATGCTGGAGTTTTATTCACTTCAAGTTTATGGTTTAACGATTGGCTCAGGATTCATTTATGATTAAGTTTCAGTTATAATTAGATTACTACCTGTCCAGGTATCTGCAAAGTTATGTTAATGTGTTAGGGAGGAGCGAGAGTTTATAAGAAATGTACCCATATTTGTGTAAAGGAAGAGATGGGAAACCATTTCGGAAGAACTATCCTCAGTACATACAACCAAGATTTGAACCCCGACCGCCCCTTAGTGACAGTCCAGTCTATCATGAAAGTGACGGCCTTAGACCAGACGTCTCCAACTGGTAACATGTGATGTCTTTTTTTTTTTTTTTGTGATTCACAAAGTTTCTTGAAAAAGTAATCTGCTGTGGTAAAATAGATGTTTTTAGCAGAGAAACATAAAGTTTTGACTTGCATAGAGAAAATATGTGAAAGCTCCAACTGATGTTAATTCAGTAATAAGATTAAGTGTGTTCTATTTTTAAAATAGCGTCTGTATACGCGTGTGTCCTATTTTTAAAATAGCGTCTGTATACGCGAGTGTTCTATTTTTAAAATAGTGTCTGTATACGCATGTGTTCTATTTTTAAAATAGCGTCTGTATACGCGTGTGTTCTATTTTTAAAATAACGTCTGTATACGCGTGTGTTCTATTTTTAAAATAGCGTCTGTATACGCGTGTGTCCTATTTCCTTCCAGCCTTTAGCCAATTAGGATGCAGCCCACCATTAGACCCTTGAATCAAGTGTGGCCCTCAAACACTTTTAAGTTGGAAACCCATGGTTTAGAAGATTCGGCCAGTGAATTGGACAAGTCATCATTAAACCTGATGTTAACCCTTTGATATATTTTCATAAAGACTGCTCGTCATAACATGTCACGACACAGAGAGGCAGGGCTCACCTAAGCCCATGGATAAAATTATTGTGAGGCGAGATTAGATAGTTAAATGATGATTCAAGGAGGTTAAGAAATGTCACACAAACCTCTCTTACGCCTCTTTCAAAGGCCGCAGCTGCCAGAGTGCTTGGTCCTTCCACTCTCAGGCCGTCGTCCCTGGGACCCCACGAGGCACTGTAGATGTCCACCTTGTCCAGAGCGTAGTTCAAGGCAGACGCTTCCTGCAAGTCCGTCACACCACCTTCAAGTAACCGCACGCCTTGCAACACAATTCAACGCTATTAGGTTGATTTTAGAAGGATTTTTTTTTTCAACACAATTTAGAATTTCACCCGATTCAGTGGTCGAAAGGTCACATTAGAGTGGACTGGAGAGACCAAGGATTGGATATCCATTGGAAGTAGCGAGGGTGTTTTTTAGGGGTGTGCGAGTATTCGAAAATTCAAGTTCAGGTTGAGTTATAGTAGTTGCTTGAACTCAAAAAATATGAAAATTCAGAATTTTTTTATTTTTCAATTCAGAATTTAATTGATTAAATCCAATTTTTAAGATTTCATTTCATAGCAAATGGAGGCTCTCATACTAAATTTATTTAAAAATCTGTATTTGTGTGATAATTTTTTTTTCAAAAAAGAAAATTATAGAAAATTTGTGAATGATTTATACATCGCTCTAATAAAAAAAATTAAATTTGAAATATTTCTCTCTACTGCCTAAACTAAAAAAAAACTCAATGTTGGCATACAAATTTGACTCAAAGGGGAAAATGCCTATTTGCACATGCCTAGTTTATACAAACTCTGTTTACTCTGACAATTTAACACTCCGCGATTAGTAACTCTGATGAAACAAGCTTACCTCCCACTCTAGCTTCGTAAGCAACACCCACACCACAGTAACCATTGTTGGCCGCCGCGGCCATGATTGCAGCGCAGTAGGTGCCATGGTTGTTTCCGGGAGAGGTTGTGTTGGGTGTCGGGTCAGAGTCTTGGTTGGAAAAGTCTGCCAAGTCATAGCTCACATATGGTTCCTTCAAGAACAATAAAATATTTATGGGGGGGCGGGGGGGAAGGTCACAGTTTATTTTGGAAACATTAATCATGAAACTGACATGAATGGAGAATAATATTTAAAGGTTATGTTTGGGAATCATGTTTGAGGTTGTGATTTTTTTAGCACCGCGTTTTACTACTCATTCAGGTGTTACACTTATGTATTAATTATGATAAAGGTTTAAGGGATTAGAAAGGTTATATTTAGAGGAAGTGTATCCGCATTTTTGTAAAGGGAGAGTGAAATCCCATTTGAAAAAAAAAAGAGAAAAAAAAAGAGATCAAAATTCAAACCTTGATCTCCCCGTCATCAGCTGTTTAATCTACAGCAAGAGTAGCACGTTATACCAAGCGGGTGTAATTTATTTGGTTTGTCTGAAAAAATTTCAGTACAGTTTAGATTTTTCTGCATGACTGCCAGCATGGAATAGTTATAGGACAGGAGCATAACAGGCCTCCCGAGTCGCTTCTCATGTCCAGGTATCATTTTTCAACTAATTTAAATTAATTATAAGAATGAGTAGTAAATATTATGTTTCACGGTACAAGCAAAGTATGTCTCGTAACATGATTTAAAGAAGAAGAAAAAAAATTGTATGTACCTTCATCTTCCCCCAGTATCACACCAGCCGTATACATGCGCCATTTTGTTGTCAAGTAATTAAAACTATCAACCTATAGTTAACAAAGTTACCAACTTCCACATCGAAAATTAACCGATGGTGTCTTTGTGTATTTAATACTAAATCAAGCACAATTATTATCAACTATTGTTTCGTCAGTTACTAAGCATGACTCTGTGACTGAGGAAAGGTGAGTCTACCTGTTAGCGAGTTGACTCACATAGTTGGGTAGAATTTCCCTGTTGGAGTGCATTAGACCGTCATCTAGTACGGAGAGAGTCACTCCTCGTCCCGTCCAGCCCATGTTCCAGACCGGGAGTATGTTCAGGTTGCGCAGCAAGGGATTACCACCATGCTAAGAGAGATTTAATTTGTAGTAATCACACGCTAATAACGTTTAGGACACTTGTGTTTTATGGTGGTACTGCTGCCATCTACAGTCCCTGCCACGACTCTAATACAAACAGCACACAAGAAAACCCTTTTAGAAAACATTCTAAAACTCTAAATCTTGAGTAAGGAGTGGACAAATATAAGTTAAAAAATTAAGTTTTTATAAATATGAATAATAAAGAAAAATACTATAGACCCTTGAAAAATATATAATCTTGAAATACCAATTGTGACAAAATTTTATAACACTCAAAAACACTTCGACTCAATAATTTGCCATATAAAAGAGTCATATAGCAAAATAACATTGATAAATACTAAGAATTACAATACAAAATGAGCCGATACAAGGATGAAAGTATAAAACTTATTTAAATAATAATAATAATAATAATATTTAGCACCGCGTCTTACTACACATTCGGGTTATACGCTTTAAGTACTAATTACTCTAATGGATTAGGAATTGGGAAGGTTGAATTAGAGGAAGTGAGCCCGCATTTGCGTGGAGGTAGAGTGGAAAACCATTTAGGAAAAACCACCCCCAGTTCACCCGACCGAGATTCGAACCTCGATCTCCCCGTCCTCAGCAGTTGAGCTCAACAAGACTAGCGTGTTAGCCAACTACACCACCGAGGCGGGTAACTTATTTAAAACCACAAGTTAGAATTAGGTTAACACTCCAGTCAAATTAAGTTTGAAGATAATGGTATATATAAGTTTAAAAGGTTAAGTTAAGTTTAATGGAAATCTAAGTCTTAGCTGAAATCGATCCCTTTACTCCTTTGATAATCCAGATCACGTGGATAAATCTGGAAGATTGGATTAAAATCCAAGATTATATATTTTTCAAGGGTCTTTCAGTATTATAGTATTTTTCTTTATTATTCATATTTATAAAAATTTAATTTCTAAACTATATTTTTCTGAATTCTTTAAATAATAACATCTACATTTTAACTTATACTCAAGACAAAGTTTGTAACACTTGCATCTAATGTTGGTACTCCTGCCATTTCCATTCTCTGCCACAACACAAGGCCATTTAAAAAGTCAGCTGCACACCAGAGTCGTGATAGGAATAGGCAATAAGATGACAAAACTTGGTTTTACCATATGTAATACATGGTCCAATTTCCTCATAAAGAGCCTTTTATGAAATACAAACATACTTTTTGTGGTCAACATTGAAACATTTTTATAATGTTACATTTAATTGTGTTATTTTATAGGTATTAATAATATCTATCAAAAGTGACAGCTGCAGATTGCATGACTTGATGTATAAATACGTGAAAGTAGATCTAGTAACTTTCTCGCTGTCCCATGAAAAGTAAATTGTCATTTTCTATAAAGAGTTTATGTCATCAAGTGTCGGAGGAATATTCTAAATGTTAACACCACAAGGACTGACCAACGTTAGAATCATCATGAACATGTCGATGCTGCATGAAATGAATATTTTACAGATAGAGTTAAGTGAGATGGGTTTTTTAATTTCTTTTTGTGAAAAAAACTAAAGGATATATTTCAAACCCTCATACTGCCCACAAGTTTTCGCACAGACCTCAATATTTGTAATATGAGTTTATTAAGAGTACTCAAATGAATGTATGTTGTAGCGAACTCACCAGTCCTTGCCCGTACAGACTAAACCAGCTAGAAAAAATGACTTCACATAATAAAATATATATGAATATCTAATTATATATGTTAATGTTATAACATAATTTGTTCCATACCACACCTCAGGAACATTGTCTCGTGGGAATGGCTCCATGGGCAGAGTTTCACGGACATGCACGCACCTCCATTAAACACTATACTCAACTCAAATAGTCCAACAAGTGTATTGAGTGGATTTGAACATGGTTCGCAAGGGTGTGTATGTCATTGCCAGGTGCCTAAGTACTCTTTCAAATGTCGAGAAGTGTTTCTAACAACACACACCCCTCGCGCGCACACACACACACACACACACACACTAGTTCATCAGTTCAACTTGTATAAAACGCTTAGTTCCGCTGAACACAAACACAGTCCCAATCTTGTATTTGACGACTGACGTCTCTCGAATCAAGAGTACAGCGACCAAGAAGATATCGAGGTCACAATTATGGTGCCATCAGACTCACCGGACAGACTGAAAAACTTGTCGTAAACTATAAAGTTTTATTTACTTTAGAAGAAGTAGGAGGCTCTACGTTCAGAGACATGTAATTCAGTTAGGATTATTCTTACAAGTTAAGAGTGTTTGTCGACTATACTATGTATAATTAGAATAGGTCGGTTCTTAAGACCAGTAGTTTCACTCTCTGGCCTGTATGACCATGTTCCGGTCTGCAGTGCCTTCTGATAGGCGAGGAGGAATTTAGGTTGTTCAAGGCCCGTTATTGAGACCTAGTTAGGCAATTGTTAGTTGTTCTTGTGAACCGATGTGCATAGTTGTTACCTGTATTGCGATGCGTAACTTGTCGGTTTGTCGCTGCCCTTCTGGCGCGGCCCGCGCCGTTAGATGTTCATGTTTGACTCCCTTCTGAGGCTGCATGGTTTGTGCCTATGTTTGAGTGTGGTTTAACTCTAATACTATACTAATTAGTAACAAGCCAGCCTTTACTGTATAGAAGCATAGAATCCTGAATGACCACTTTCTATAAGATATAAGCCCTCCGGTGTTTCTATGACTGGGACAGATAGACAGTTCTCTGTAACTTATGTAACCAATATTAGACGGTTAACATTTAAATGCTAACTTCACTGGTACAAATCGTTCTCACCTCTTAAATGTTTTGTGGGTTCTGGCTATGCCTTGCAGGTCAGTCGTTATGCTTTAGATGTTTGTTGCAACAAATTCACTACAGCAACTATATTGTGTTTGTAGTTTTTGTCTCCCAATCGGGGAGTGGCTTAAATTAGCCTTAGTTTTGTCTTTCGCTCTAGAAAGTGATTTTTTTTTAAGAGTGAGGTGATAATTAATAAAACCAGCTAAGTTTTGTAATCAGGATGAGTGATTAGACTAATGGTGATTCACCCTGAGTTCACTCTATGAGTGTATCAGTTACTAAACTTATTGTTGTACTTGTTACTTTGACCCATTTGGCCGGTCAACATAAGGAAATGATGGATTGTGCTTTGACCACTACTTTGTTATTGTTTGTTTTGTTTGTTCTATTAAACTCTTATGTCAACAGGCATTTTAATCTTATGTTTTCAAGTATTAACGAATCATGTTTTATATCCCTGTAAATGTAGTTGGCATATTTAGTGCTAATTAAAGCGCCACTACAATCTTTTCAAATTGCATGTAGACTTTTGAAAATAGGACTATTCTACGTTAATATAATTTTTTTGAGGTAATGAAAGAGCAGGATGGAAGCAAATTTCAAGCTTGTGAAACAAAATTTCTTAGGATAGGATGAGAAATGGGAGGGTGAGAAGAGTAGCGGCTGGAAACTATTCTTGATGATGATGATGATGATGATGATGATGAAAATAACATATTTGGATCCACATATATAAATTTAAATGATAAATATTTTGAAACCTTCAATTAACAATATTTTACACATATTACTTACCAAGTACCACTGCTTGGGGTAGAACGGATCATTAAAAGACACGTTGTCCTTATATTTTTTACTCATTAAATATTTATAAAGATCATCCTTTCCAGTTGACACATAATAATTTATTTCCTTGTCATCAGACAGGACAAAGTTCCTCTTGGTTCTGGTAAATAATTTCTGTTGCTGGACCCAAGGAATCTGTGAGGGAACAGAACATACATTAGTGTTTCAAACAATCCCTTGAAATATGTCGGAGAACATTTAGGTGGCAGTGTAGGGAACACAAATTATGGGCCATATTTTTGTGGTTTTTGTATCAAATATTTATTCAGTAGAAACCTATATTTTTATCTTCTTCACATGGTGACCTCAATGGTTATCAACGGTGTCTTGGAATTTAATGACAACTTTTTGTCTTCATTTAAAATGTTTCTCTTATAATGCCCCTATGCTCATGACAGATACTCAACAACTGTTGACATCACCACGTGTAGAAGATCCAAGCTCTGTGTTTCTACTAAAGCAATATTTAATTTATTTTGGCCTGATAAAAGTTTAGCTATAAAAATTGCAAAAACACTTACCTTACCTTATCTTACCTACACTCACACCTTAAATGAGAGAACAATAATTGTTTTGCAACCTAATATTTTTGTATTAATCACAAAAATGAAAATATACTTATATGTGCTTAACTCTTTGCAAAATAAAATATACCGAGTTCAGAAATAAGAACATTGTTACTTTGTACAGTAGGGGTTGAACTTTCAGAATTTTGTGATAGAAATAAAATTCGCCAAATCTTGAGTTTGCCTTATGGGTACAACAGCCAAGAGGTTTGCGCAAGTAAGAGTTACTGGGAAAAATCCATCTCTGATTTCTAGAGGCCTGAGAAGGGACAAATTTACATTAAGAGTTGCTATTTAAGATATTATTTATTATAATAATAGTAATAATAATAGTAATATAAACATTACTTTTCATCCATTACTGTTTCCAACCTGTGGCCAAGGTCAGTTTTTTATTCAAGCCATATATTTTCCACTACTGGTTTGCTAGGCCTGTCGTAGCTTCATATGGCTTATGATCTATCTTAAGACTAGGATAGGCACAACATCCAGTCCCCCAATCATTAATTCATCACTGTGAAAGGGTACACCCATGTTTCACCAATGATTAATTTTCCATCCATTCCAGGAATCGAACCGAGGACCCATAGCCTGTCAGTAGACAGACATCTATTGACTGAACTAAGGTGTTGAATAATAAAGTAATAATAAACTTTAAAGTTTAAAGAGTGCACTCGATTCATATGTACAAAACTAGCAACATAAAAATTGAATTAGCCCTATTTGGGGTTGTCGGGATTTTTCATCATATCTCCCAAGGAATGCCAGTATCAGGGCCACATTTAGAAATATGGTGCCTCTAGCTAAATGAGCTACAGGTGCCCCCACCCCACTTTCCTCACAACCCACTCTCGCCAAAAAATATCATATTGTTATTTGTGAACATAAATAATGTTGTAGGCATATTTATCGCTACTATTTACATTACATCCACTATAATTATGTGACCACTGTACAAAATAGTTGTGCTCTCTATTTGACATGGCTTTGCAATTCACATATGAGTGACTCAATTATTAGCCGACAGATGGCAATAGTAGACATGATAGAGCTCTAACAATACACTAGCGCTTTATATCAAGCAAGCTTCAGCTACAGCTGAGTCCGTGTGTTTTGTTTTAGTGAGAGTTATGTTCATTCTTGTTGAAGACAAAGGTTTTGGTTTCACATACTGTGACGTTGTGCCTCGGAAAGGGCGCTGCTGTAAACAATTTGATTTTTTAATGTTGCACCCCCAAAAATATCGCGCCTTAATCACGTGGCTGGTCTGCCTAGTGGGAAATGCAGCACTGGCTGTTACATTTCATTCAAATTATCAAACATTTTGCTGTACCCTTGGTTAGAAGTTGATGTCCGTTATAAAAACTAAGACACAAACAAAAAACTGTCTTAATCTTTAAAAAAAATTCTTTAGTCACCAATTTGTCTTCTACAATCAATATTGCTTTTAAATAGCTTACTTCAACAAAAATAATTAGTTCCCTCAAATTCCCCAATATTTCTTTACATTGATATAAATGTCTGTTCTCTAACTCTAGACTCGTGTCTAGCTCTTAAGCTTAAGTTGTTAATATTCATATTTATCATCACTATCATCAAACATTTATAGGCTACGACCGGGCCAGTTTAATAAAATGCCTCCATATTTCTTTATCTTTCCATTCCTCACCCTCCTTTAATCACTTCCATTCTTATCCTCTAACTTGTATAATTTTTATTATCTTCCCCTCCCATCCCTTTCTTGGTCTTCCTAGTAGTCCGTTTCCTATGTACTTCATTTTCATCATTCTCGTTGGAGTTTTCTCCTTTTCCATCCTCATACCAACTCAGTCTTGCTTTCTCTCTATGTACTCCAACTCTTTTCCGGATAGCTCCATTCCTTATCCTGTTTCTCCTCGTAGTATTTAATATGCTCCTCACAAAATTCATTCCCTCCCATGAGCTGTTTCCTAGTAGTTTACTACACACATTTTGGCCTATAATTTTTAAATTTAATACATTTGTGTGCCCACATGTGTGATTTTAATTCAAACATAAGTGTTTCCTTGGTTGTATCTAGTGTTAGCTAAGTAAATATCAAGTGTTTGCTTTGAAACAACCGCAAATATGGTCAATAGGTAATTATTAAATTAATTGGTTTTAGTTCAACTTTTTGTAATCATAAAAAAAATTGAACTTTGTATATGAAAATTGCTATTAATCATGTTGATAATGCGGCATTGTATGGTGTGCTAGAAACCATCTGTTTCGCAGGTGTTAAGAAAGGAGATAAGTTATCTTAGGCCTTTCCTACTTTGTGCATGAAGGGTGCGGCCGAAGGGAGCCAAAGTATTTTACAGTTTTTATAAAATGTAAATTCGTTGGCCAAAATAAATCAAATATTTTTCCAGTAGCCACATAGGGTTTAGTTTTCTGCACATTCTCATATCAACAGATCTTGAATATCTGTCATGGGTGTCCTGGAATATTGTCAAAGCTTTTTCTCTTTATTTAAAAATGTTTGACAATACTCCAGGACACCCTTGACAGATATTCAAGATCTATTAATCTGAGCATGTGCATAAAACTAAACTCTATGTTGCTACTGGAGAAATATTTTATTTATTTTGGCCAACAAACTTCCATTCTATAAAAATTGTAAAATTATTCACACTCCCTTCTGCCGCACCTTAACTCTTTAAAATTGTCTTCTATTTAAAAATAATCCAAGGTTAGTCATTTTTAAGAGGCCAATATTTCAATTATTTTCAAAACAAACATACTTGTTTGGTCCTGCTAATGCTGCTGATTCTTGTTTATATTATATTTCGGTCCAGGCTCTTTACATATTTACACTGAGGTAGGGATTAGGTGTAATTTACCTGCATGTGTGTGGTGTGTAAGGGGGAAAAACCTCAGTAGACCCAATAAGGATTCGGAACCGGACCTTGCCGTCGGCAATCTAGTATATTGTGAGTAACGCCTTAAACTGTGTGACCACATATGCAAGTCTGGATGTTGTTAAAATACTGTTCTAGTGTGTTACAAAACTAGATAGCTTGCTTTAAATGTGTTGTAGACATAATGTGACTCACCCTTTTGTCCCGATTTAGTAATTTTAAATGCTTGTAAGACTTTCGTTCTGCTTGACTTGGTACATCGTGATGATGGAAATGATAAAACTCTCCATCTGAAAACAACTGTAGACGTCTCGGATGTATATAACAATTCAAATCATAATATATAATAAAAATTAGCATCACTTCTTACAACTCATTCAGGTTATATGCTAATGTACTAATTACACTAATGGATAAGGAAGGTTTAGAAGAAGTGTACCCACATTTGCATGGGTAGATCAAGTGGAAAACATTTAGGAAAAACCTTCCTCAGTACACCAGAGCCGGATCGAACCCCAATCTCCTCATCATCAGCAGTCTAGTCCGTTGCCCGAGTATCAACTTAAACCACGCAGCCGCCGAAGCAGGTAAATCATAATATCGACTATAGCAATGGGCTGAAGTATGACTTGAAATGTACCTTCGTTATTTTATGTATACCATAATCTTTGACAACTTGGTCAACTAATGAACTAGAATTGCCTAATTTTATACGAACAACAAAACAATTGGTCCAAATGTCAGTGCTCAAAGAAAATCTAAACAAACATGCAACGCCAGCAATCAAAATTAACACTCCCATTTCAAAGTGAACCCAACTATTTCCACAGTAAGCCGCTTAACAAACCAGATATAACATAGCAGGCTTTCTTATAACCTGACCACTTCCTTCCTGTACACTCACTTTGAAAAAAAGTGTTCAATGTTTCTCTATCAAATTTTAGTGTGTATATAAATATATTTAAATTTAGTTTCTTAAATACATCTCGATTTTTACACAAGCTCTGAAATCTCAAATTCAAATCTTGGTAAATATAATTGTGAGGTTAGCCAATTCACCTATTAATTAATTTCAATTCTGAATTTATTTACATTAATTCTAGATTTGCTATTAAAAAAAATTAGATATCCCAACTAAATGTTATCATTTTTTTAGAGCATCTATAAGTTGTTTAGGATATACACTAATTTACTAATTACAATGATGTGTAGGTTTAATTTAGAAAAAGTGTACACACTTTTGCATGTAGGGAGTGAGAATCCATTCTCAGTATACCAGACCCGCAATTAAACACCTGATCTCAACATTCCTATGAGACCAGTCTATTGCGATAGTGACGCCTTAGATCATTCGACCTATTAGTGTCTGTTCAATTAAAAAAAAAAAATCAGTACATTTGCATCTGCATAAGTGTGAAGGTACCTGTTTTGGTGGCCGCATGGTCTAAGGCGTCACTCTAGTGTTAGATTAGACTGCCGACCATAGGGAGATCAGGGTTCGAATCCTGGTTGAGTATATGAGGGTGGTTTTTCCACTCTACCTCCGTGCTAATGCAGATACTCTTCTTCTAAATTCAACCTTCCTTATCCCTGACTCTGGAGATTAATTAGTACAGGTGCATCCAACTTGAAGAGGTAGTAAGATGCGGTGCTAAGAAACATTAAGATAGTCGAATCTACAGAAATTTACTAGTTTTTTTATATCAAGGCATCTTAGGTTATACACATTTATGATACTTACTCTAACGGGGTAGGGATGTTAAAGGAAGCATTCAAGAGGTAATTTATCTACCTGCATTTGTGTGGAAGGAGAGTGGGTAGCCATTTGGAAAGGAAAGAAAAACCTAAGCAGACACAGCCTGGATTCCAACCCCGATATCCCCATCATCAGCAGTCCGGTCTAACATAGAGTAGCACCTTGAACCCTTAGATCAATGAAGGGTCTTGCAGTTGAAAATGAGCCTATTCCAGTCTCTCAAAAAAATAGGTAATAATCTAATCATCTCTGCGATAGGAAACCAACTCATCCTTCCAAGTAATTTAAATGGTAAACATTTTAAAACATATTTATATTAAAAAATCAATTCTTAGTAATTTTGTGATTTTTATTTTGGTCATACCAACATTTACAAAATAAATGTCAGTAAATATCTAAAACAATGACAAATGTCAGAAAATATCTAAATAAATAATAAAATGTCATGTTCCTTTTTTGTTTTAATTTCAACAAGGTATACTTTGAAGAATTGTGTAAAGTGTGGCCCAAAAGAATAAATAGAGTGTTTTTGAACACAAAGTGCTGAAGTAGATAAATATCTAGGCCTAAAAGCAGATAAAACAAATGGAGAAATTTAAATAATGAAGGTGACCTGGTGGTCTAGGGGTAAGGTGTCAGACTTCTGTGCTGGCGGCCGGGGTTCAATCCTCGGTCCCAGCACAGATTTTTCTGATTACCAAACCCTTCCTTCACCTCTGACAAGACATCTTGTGAATGTGGGTAATGCCAGGCCTCCACCGTGGATCGGATTCCACGTTAAGCTGTAGGTCCCTCATTTCATCTCACAATCACCCTACCATTACACATTAGCGTAAGTGCGTATAACCCGAACGGGTAGTAAGACGCGGTGATAATAATAATAATAAATAATGAAGAACTTCATGGTTTGTATGAATCCTCAAACATATTAATGATTATCAAGGTGGGTAGGTGGTCATGAGCACAGCATTTTTGCTGGGAAACCTGAAGATACAAGAACCCTTGGTACATCGATGAGAGCAGTGGTTCTCAAACTCTCCCTTACCAGAGACCACCAAGTGTAGACTGTCAACCTAATATGCACCTCTTCCTTTCAAGTACCAAAATGTAGGAATATTGATTTGCCAACTCATTAAAATGCATCATACAAATATGATATTAAGGCTATTTCACTGTAGAAAAGTTAAAAATAAATTAATAAAAAGTACTGCTTTGTTATTTAGGTTTTAAAACACAAAACATGGTAAATCACTAACCAACACAAAACCACATCCTTCAATATAGAGGCATTGATGAGAAAATAATACAAGATGATGAATAAAAATTAAGAAGTTAATTTTAAAAAATATAGCCACATGAGCCTGTTTAAGAGCAGGGGGCAAGAAACAATAGCAGCATAATTAGTTTTAGAATGAAAATGGTGCCAAGACATTTCAAGAAAGTAAGTAAATAAATAAATTTTTCATTCTCCATTTAAATGTGAAGAATGGTGTTCCTTGCAATCTTTGTTGGCCAGTTTGGTCACATCAGATACAATGGAAGATAAGTCTCAGTTTTAAGTCAGGCTCAAAATTAAGCCTGTTCCTTACCACACATTTGAGTCCAACCAGGGCATAAAATCCAATTTTACAATTATATGTTGTGGGTAACGGTAACAGGTGCTTAATGGTACTGTTGGCGAGTTCAGGGTACTTCATGTTTCCTTGGATCCAGAAGTTTGTGAGGGATTTATCACTCAACATGATTTTTAGTGCTCCGTAAGACACCAATTCAATAAGCTGATCATACATACAAGCTGAAAGGCCGAAGGATTCAATCACAGATGTAATGGCAATGGTAGGCCTATGTGATATTCAGGCAAAGTCCCCCCACACCCCCAAAACACATAGCTGCCGAACGCAAAGGGCTACTAAGTACTGATGTAAGTGCCACTTAGCTAACTGTAGACTTCTTAATGTGTATATATTGTACTGCACATTTGACCTTGAGGCTTGGGCTGAGTTGGTACTCTCATCTTAGTGCAATATATCACTGTACACCATTACTTGCCTGTTACAAATACACATTTTAAAAAAAAACAAGGGACCACCTAGAACCTAGTCACAGACCACAGTTTGAGAACCACTCGGTAAAAGGATAATGTGAAAATATTTTTGAGGGTCATGTTTAAAATTAGAGATTGGATGGAAGATTCTCAGGGTAAGATGAGTGGCAAACCTACATTCTGGCAGCTATGAACTTTTGAGTTCCTTCTTAATTAACAGAGTTTACTATATTATCTTAGTATGACTCAACAATTACTCTTAATTTTCAAGTGAGGCTTGTGGGTATAAATTTGAGAAAAACTACTTAAAGAGCTCAAACGTCAATGTGGTGTTTACGTAAAATACATAAAATTATTCCCACCTGCTCGTCACATACTAAGCAGTTGTAGCTACTACCTTCCGGGAAAGCTGGTCAGGCCCCTTAACAAGGTCGCCGCTGGACAACTCGGGCTGAAAGCTCTATATGAGTGATTCCTGAGGCTTGGCATGGCGCCTGACCACCTTTGAGGGGCTAGCGCTCATGGAAGGAGCCAGTTCCTCCCACCCAAGGAAGCTGGTCAAGGCTTTCCCAGTTGTCTAGTGATAAGAGCCAACGAGAGGGAAAGAGGTTGACGGTCCCTAATTGGTGCTGCGCATGTAATATGTGTGACTACATTCCAAGGACACAGACATGATGGTTTAGAGGAGCTTTGCGAGAGTTATTTGTTCCTCAGACAAATGGATGTCAAACCCTAAGAATAAAGGTGAGTTTCCACCTTGAAAATTGGATGACTTATTTAGTGTGCCAAACTAGTGACAGAGACGTTTTCTTAATGTATACATAAAATATATTTAAAATAAAGTTACTAGAGACAAGAAATTGTTTATTATTGAAAGTACTTTACACAAACTTCACAAATGTTTAGATTCAGATTCTAATTTGTTTTATCATGAAAATATAACATTTACATTATAATTAGCTGTATCAACAAAACATAGATTTCTTTTTTTTTTCTATGTTTCCTAACTGCACAACTATATGCTATGAAAATGAGAAAAGGAATGTAATATGTTTTATACATTTACAGCTCGAAAAAACTACACTAGTATATTATATTAATTTATATTTTTAACAATTACATGGATGGATTCTTGACGCACAGAATATTTTTGCTTCAATTTACAGCCAAAGAAATAATAAACGCTTTCAAAATGAATTGACATATTACTCAACAATAATAATAATAATAATAAACTTACAGAAATAAATCACAAGCTATTTTCCATTTACATTAAGGCAAAATAAAACACCTTATTTTACTAAACAAACAAAATTATAAATAGGCATTATTTTACTTATAATAAAAGCACAAACATGTTTTTAGGATTATATACATAATCTGAGCTTTCAAAGGTAAAAAAAACAAAGTTATAAGCTATATAGCATGGTGTTTTGTAATGCTAAGAGTTTAATTTCTTGTAACCCCACTGTAACTTGGGAAGAAACTGATTAAATGCTACATTTGGAGCTGAAACTTTTACTCTTAGGGAGATGGAAAATAAATACTTGGAGAGCTTTTAAATGTGGTGCTGGATAAGACTTGAGAAGATCAGGTGGACAGACAAGGTGACAAATGGAGACTCCTAAGATGAATAGGTAAAAAGAGAACCATTTTGGATACAATTCTCCGGTACAGAGCAAATTGGATCGGACACATCCTAAGAGTAATTAATTGTCCTCTGCATGATGTAATAGAAGGAAAGGTTGAGAGAAAGAGGAGCTTAGGAAGGAGGATTCAGATATCAGGTAACATGAAGGAAAGAAGAAAATTCCGTTTGAAGGAGGTCTAAGTTCACTGACAAAAGTAATGGACCTGTTGTAAGACAGAACAAACCAATAAATAATTCATTAATAATAATAATAATAATAATAATAGCTCTAAAGTAGTTTTGTTCCCAGTTGCAAATATGCCATGCTTGTTTCCAAAATTAACAAATATTTTATATATTCTTTATAAGTTCGACTCCCCAAGTAAAATAAGATCAGAGATGGACAATAATAAATATTTTGGGTCAAAGACCTACCTAGACTGGAAAATAAGTAAAAATTTGGGACTAGGAAATTGAATTAACACATTTTATCGATTAGTTTAATGTAATTTGATATAGTTTAATTAGATTGATTTGTAACAATGGTGGGGGGGTAGAGGGAGGAGTAGGTAGGGAGAACCAGTGTTAGATAAGAGAGAGGGAGCGAAATAGGCTGCCAACACCTTAAATACCAAGTCAAAAGGTTCAATGCAAACCATGAGCATAAATATTTAATATTCTACTAGATCGTAAAAAACCAAATTAAATATAATAGGACTGTTATTTGCAAGCATTGAGGACAATGATTTATCCATAACTCCAATCCCACCAAACCTCCTCCCCCTTATCTGTAATGTAAATAAAACAAGAACTGAACAAAAGAAGATCTGAGATGCTTGTAAACTGATCCACCCCATCACTGATACAATTAAATTTTCAGTAACAAGAATCATATAAAAAAAACACAATATCCATCCCTTGCACAGAGACCATTCACATGCAATGTATTACACACAACCTTTGAACAATACAATGGCTTCGAACAACGTACAATATATACAATACGTTGTGTAAAGCTGATCTTGTACAATCTTGTGTGTTCACACCACGCAATACTGTGGCAGCAGCTTGTACAATAAACTGTGTAGTGTGTATCGGGCTTAAGATTTATTCACACAGTTATACACTTCAATAGTTATCACAAAGGAAGTAAAATATGGGGTATAACACAGTAATGTGTCACACAAAACACCATCCTATATAATTATCAATAGAAGTATTACCAAGTTGGCCTGTTAACACTACAAACTGAATCATTACAGAATGTAATAATACAATCAGATATTGGTTGAATCTAATGGCACTTCTACTTTATTCAGACTTTTTGACACATTCGCAAGATGCACTCACAGGTTTAAATATTTAAATTTACATCTTTTGACCACCAAAGCAAGCGTCAAGGCGCTCTTGCCAATTTCCTACAGATGAAATTCATTTTTCCAAATATTTAAAGATATATATACAGGCCAATATATTTTTTATAATATTTGAAAATTTTGAAACCTTCTAAGACAATACAAAAAAAAATTGCTTTTGATTTTAAAGCAGTTGAAATTAATTTGGTAACTGATAAAATAGGTGATGTATTTAGAATTTTAAAAGAAAATAGTGGTTATGATTTAATTAAAGATGAGTCTAATCCATTTTCAATTGAATATAATGTTTCACTTTATTTAGAAATATAAGATCCACAGAATATCAGGAAAAAATAAGCAGTACCAAATGAGGTTTATTTTATGGAATTTCAAGATTTTTCAGAAATTCAATTGTGATCTTTATCACTCTTCAAAGAGAACCTTATTTTCACTCTTTGCATGGAGGAATGTATGGTACACGAAAGAGCGATAGGCACAGATAAAAGGAACAAACCTTTCGCAGACAAATGCCAATTAGTGTTTGTGCTTAACCCTCTTTTTCGTACCTTTTTCCATGTATAGATGAAAAGTGTTAAGTGTGATTTCACATTAAGTGGTAACTGATACACATATACTTGTCTTGAATTATGTTCAAAAAATTAATGTGTTAAAATCAATCCCTTGAATAAGCAGCGTAATACAATTTAAAAGATATTTTCTTCTTAAAATTTTTAATATCCTTTAGGATTTGAAGGATTGATCTTTAAATTAAATTTATTGATTAACCAAAACAGCTATATTTTCCAATAAATTGATTCAATACCAATCCATTAAAAATATATTTTTTTAATATTGTAAAATGTATTTCAACATTCTAAAAAAAAGAGCAAGAGCCACTTGAGACGATTACAAAAAACCGGAAATAAAGTTAACTATCAGTATCAATAAAATGTATTAGCACAAGAAATATTTTTCTTCCCTAATTTATCATGAAAGTATGTTGTTTTTTAGCAGACATTAAGTTTTGAATCTAACAAGCTAAAGCATATGCAAACAATATATTAACTACTAAAAGATTATTTACCACAGTTAATGTTTTAAAACTTAAGGCCTAAATTTTTTCAACAAGAAATATTCGAGTTTCCAATTTGCAACCACCTTAATGTGCCTCAATGACACATCTGCATCAAGCTTAGTGCCAAAATATTACACAGCCCCCTTTCTTTCAAAGTAACTATATTAATAAATTACAAATATAATATGAGTATGTGTAGAAATATAAGTAAGTTTAGTGCTCACTAAATACATATTATTAACAACATACAAGAACAAAAGAATTGTGTTTAGCAAACTCAAAAAAGCGTTTGTTCATCTACTCTGTGTTAACTGCACCAGTAGTAATTGCACTGAATTTTATTTTAAATGCTATGTAAAACATTTAACTAGGGCCTTTTTAGTATAAAAAAAATTAAAACACAAGGCAGTGTTTTACAATCCTTCATTCAAATCTCTTTGTATTTCCAGATAGCCTTGGAGGAAGGGAAAAAAAGCATTTAGTGTAAATAGACAAATTTCTTGTCTGATTATAAGAGCACTTTTAATCTCATCATCATAATATACAGTATTATAATAAATATCACACATAGGATAACCCATTGCAACAAAGCAAATTATGGTTCCTAGTAGTAAAGTGAAATAAAATATTTCAATCACACATCTGGACATAAAATAATGTATGCAAAGAAGACACACAGTAAGATTATTCAAGAAAAAGTTGGCGTAAATAATTAGTACCTTAGTTAAAAAAAAAAATTTAGTCACAAGAAAATAACCACATGAATAAAAACACAGGACTAGAATTCAAAATATTATTTCAAGTAGTTGCGCAGATTCGTCTCTCATAATGGTATTTAATAAAGATGTATGAAAACTTAAGTTTTCTCGAACACATACATTTTTCGTTTAAATTTCGAAACCAAATTTGAATCTTCGACCTTTAAAACTGTAAAGCTTTAATAAAAAAATAACCAAAAGCAGCAAATGAAAGTTTTATTTTATTTAAAAAAAAATTACTAGACCAAAAACTAATTTATGGACAAAAGGTTTGTCCGACAATGTATTTGCTGAATTAATTAGGCATTTGAAATTTTAAACTCATTTTTCAACTTTGCTTTTTGTTAAAAGGAAGTTTTTAAAAAAGTCTCCCAGATACACTAAATAGTCTATATAATCGATTACACACTAAATTATGATTTAAATTCAAGGTCTTTAAATTTGGTTGGATTCTCAGGGTTTAAAGCCAAGGTATTAGTTGAATCATGTCAAGGCCATTTAACAAAAATACCATATATACCTTGGCAAGATTATTTCTTCTTTGCATACAATGTTTCATCTCTTCAAGTATTTACAAAAAAAAAACAGCCATGTTTCAAATCAAAGGTGACATTCTAGAGGTGTCTGCAATTTCACGAGGACAAATAATAGTAAACTCTAACATCTAGCTGACCTACAACACTGAAATAAACTGCGGTGTTCCAAACCTACATCGAAAGCAATCAAAAACCCGAATAACAAATACTAGAGTTGTGTGTGCCCTTGTCTTGAGCTGAGCTATTAGGAGAAACAGGTTCCAATGCAAGTGAAACAATTACAATACGACATGCTAAAGAAAGTTTCATCTATTTTAATGGTAAAAAGAATGACAAAAGCTATTTGAAGATGGATAGCAAAGCAGAGTTTAATCTCGGCAATAAAGTGCACTAAATATGTTCATATTTGTGGTTAGATAATTATAATAGAAATGTAGAAAATTAAGCATGAATAAATTTAACAACAAATTTGGAATCACTGAAACCAACCTCCAGTTTAGTACTGTGGTAGGTGTCCTGCAGGATCAAAATAATAGGTGGAAACTCTTTATGCCGGCGGTGGCCACTATTACCACCAGTACAAAAGCGCCAAAGTTGTTTACATTTGCAGCCAAGTGTTTTGGTCGTATGGTCTGGTTTTGGCTAGTCTCTTACTGTATTTTAGCCAGTCTTCTAAGAGAACAAGACTTGTGAAAGGTTTGTTCCACCTAGTATAACGTAAGTGTATAGCATGATATGACAAGCCTAAGCAATAGGAGTCAAATTTTGTGGTCTGATACATATCAGGTCCCGAGAGTCCCAAACTAAAGAGTTTCAACCTGTATTACTTTTACCTGTGCTTCTTTTTTTAGAATTCTTATTTAATGGCATTAAAGCGAAATTTTAAAAACTACCCACTGTTAATAAAAGGCAACGTTTATGTGATAAGACTATCAAAGTGATATAAATAAATCACCACTATAATAAGTGAATTGGAGATTCTTTCTTTAAAATAATACCACATTGAGCATTTTTAAGAACCCTTTTGCTTTGAAAATCATCTAATAACAAAAGCAATTTGATCTTCTGACTCATTATTATACCAATTTAAAAAAAATTAAAAGTAAAACCAACAATTTTATTTACCAAGCTTTAGAGAGTACAAAATTGCTTACTTTTTTTTTTGTGAGAATCACTTCAATAACAAAATTATCAATATTATGAATAAGCAAGGAGCTAATGCATGTCAAATACAAGAATAACAAACTTAAACACATTAACTTTAGAAGATATGGAGACCGGAATTAAATTATTTTTAAAAAAACGGGCAAAGTCTTTTTTGCTACTGTCCCACAACTATTTTGAATGAGTTCTAGTATTTGCATTTGGGATTTTTGTATAAAAAGGGTATGGTTGTAACTTTAACGAACTAGTCATCCAAAAATGAGTTCTAAAGTAGTTTTATATCAAAATTGAGATTCAAAATATATTTATGGTGACTGACAATAAATGTGTACAATATTGTTTATATAAGATCTTTAGAGTGGGGAAAAAACAAAACATTTGTTAATAAAATTCAGTATTTACATAATCAAACATTTATATAATGATAAAATGGCTTTTAAGAGAAAAATAAAGGGGTTGAACATTAATAAATCACTTAAGATTATCTTTTTAAGGAAAAACCTCTTTTCTCCTTTGAGGTACATAATATTATATATTCTTCCATATATAATATATACAGCTTATGAGATAAATTTAAAAATAAAATTTCTCCAAACAAAAATATTATGCTAGATTACTTTTCTTAAATGTAGTGGTAGTCTTACATCAAATAATAAAATGACTTCTTTAAATAAAGTACATTTCACTACTTATATCGCTAATATGTACCTGTTTGAAAAGAGATTTTGATTTAATCAGACCTTTAAGAACTTGACATGAGGACAGATTAGTTTTAATCACAGTTTGCATCCCTTAAAACAAAAATATTTTTAGTCGAAACTAAAATGAAGATTCTCTCAATAAGTGTAAAGTGAATCTCAGGTTTTAATTAAGGAATAATGACTTACAAAAATTCACCATTACAACATTCCAAAATCAGTCTAGGTGATTTATTAAAACTAGGACATTTTTTAACTGTTTCAATGTTTTATATATATATATAAATCAGAGAAGATAAATTTGAAAGGTTTGATGAATTTTTTCACAGATACAAATAACTTAAGTAATTTAAGTCTTATTTTAATAACATTGCCAAACAGGAAAATATCACACCACCTTAAATAATTTGAAACGTTTCTGGACCAAGTACAGAAGTATTCTTGAACAAGAGATTCTTAGCCAATTTATTTTAAAAAGTCGAGTCATTTTTCTGAATAAACATATAATAATTATGTAATAAAAACTTTACAAAGGTGGTAATATTATTTTTGAACAAAACTACAAAGAAAAAAGGAATGCCTCAACTAGAAAACCTTTCCAAGAGAGATATAATTATAAGTTATAAAAAAAAAACTTATGTTTTAGTTGTTTCACGACACCGACGGCCTTTAAAAAAAAATCAACTTTATCACCTTAGAACCCAGAATAAAATATAGATACGTTTAAACTAGAGGTCTGTCTACAAGTAGTCCAATTTTTAGACTAATCATTTAATAGAAGCTAGTGTTCAAACTCAACAGCATTAGAGGCTCAGCCAATTCGAGCTTGTTGTCTAAGGTTAGTTCTGTGATATATTTGTATATCGGGGTGGAAAAAGTCTCTCTACTTGTATGAATGTTGTTTGTGAAATGTGCAGTTGAAATACATAGATTCATTTCCTTATAAAAATTTAAATTCTACCGTTTAAAAGAAAACGTTTTATTTTGTAAACATTTAAAATTTTAAACTTTACTTTAAAACTAATCAAATATTTGATTTGTATTTGTATGGTTAAGTTTTAAAAGTTTTTATTTTCAAGCTCAGCATGACTCAACACTCAAGAATGTTCTGAGAAGTTCACTAGAATTCAAATTGGAATGAAAAAACTAGTTCTATCAGACCCTTAGTTTAAACTTACAAATAGATTATTAGTATTCCCAGACAAACAATATTAAATGTAATGTTTTATTTAAAAATTACGATTCGAATAAATATAACTGCCAAAGCTTATACTTTATAAATGTCTAAACCAATTAGTAGATTTAACTATAATATAAAAAAGGGTTGCCGGTTCGTGATGTTGTATGCAGAATTCCAGCTCGGTACTGTTGAATGTCTGAGATTGTGTGAAACTTACAATGTGTGGTAGTTTCTCTCAGTGCGAGCTTTGTAGAATTTCCAAGCCACAAAAGCAATAGCTAAGATACCCATACACAGTATAATGCCACCTGAAAGAAAATATAATAAATATCACACTCTACACCAAACTTTAAAAAATAGGGCTTAGCCTTTTCCCTGGAGTGGGCATTAAATTATGCCTTAATTTGCCCGAAAGTTCCATTGCAATAAGTTATTGTAATTCTATTTATCAATGACCCTATGTACTTGTATCTATTTTTAATTCTTCATATTGAAGCTGATAGATGAAGTTACCAGTTTGATGCTTTACTATGCCCATGAATAAAGCAATACAAAAATAAATTAGTTAATATATTTGTCAGATAAGAGTATACGAGTAGTAAAATGGCTGCTGGGCCTAGGCAGATCCCTTTGCTACACGCGCACCAGAGAATGGGCTAAGCTAAGGAGAAAATAGTTAACCCCATTAAAAGTGTGTCTACTTTTCACCACTCCTTGCCCTGCAGTTGAAGTACATATCAAGAAGGAAAAACAGCAAAAAAATATTTTCATTGGCCTCAAACGGAACTCCGCCAAGTTTTTATCCACATACATTCAAATAATTTTTTTTAACATTACTTAGTACCAGTTTGGGTTAAACACACTAGGATAATGTAATAAAAATGATGAAGATTGAATTTTAGAGTAAATGTACTCACATTTGCATAGAGGAATAGTAAACAATTTAGGAAACACCACGCTTGGTAAAGTTAACCGAAAACAACTCTCAGTACACCCGAACGGGATTTAAACATTGTTATATTAACACCTAAGACCACTAATAAGGGTCATATAAAATAACTTTGATAGTTAACCCTTTTGCTGTTGAATTAGGAAATATTGTGTGTACATGGCTGTGCTGAGATAGGAAAAGCTTTTAACTGCAGTAATTTTTGGCTTAATTCATTTATGTTGGTATTTCAATCCTATATTTGCATGTTTTTGATGTTACCATGGTTATGGAACAATGGGTGCATATTTTACTGTGTGATGAGCATAATCCTAATCTAATGTTATATAACCTGCACTGGTACTGGGAGTCAGATTGTCACCCATTTTAATGATTATAAACGTTCCTGAAAATATATTTATAAAAATAAATGAAATAGCAAATAAATAAGCTACTAATTTCACAAAACAAAACAAATAAAACATGACCAAAAATGTACTTCGTACAAAACAACACAAGGATAGCACAGCCGAAAATGTATATTTCGTAGTAAACAACTGTGTGATCAGAGATAAATATTGATCTATCAGTTTTACATAAAACATAGTACATACTAGTTCCAAAATAATATGCATTATGTATAATGATGTATATAATGGTAGAACTCGGTAGTGCCAGTACACATTGCACCACAATCACTAGGTGAGGCACTTGGGTCTTGGATAGATTTAGCTTTGTTTATTTCTAGATTCAGTTTGGCATTAATCATTCACAATTACCGTTTGGGATGTTATATTATAAATAGAATATTTATTTATACCAGGTCTCTTGAATTTCGCTTAAAGCCTATGGCTAAAGGTAATACTGATGCACGGTTGGACCCAAAACATTTGTCTTATATGGAAACTCTTTTATCCGCTTCACAGATGGGTTTACGTTTTAGAGCACCACCATTTTTGGTCCTGTGTTGCATTGGGCTGTATTATATTGTAATTTTCCCAAATCCTATGTTTTAAGATTAAGCCACGTGTTATTAATGGGAAGTTTATGTGTTATTGCTAAACATCAGAAATGTATCCTTTGTTGGTTAAATCAGGGGCCGCAAGTCGGCGTTCTTATTCTTTTAACTCTGTTTATCGTTAGTTTTCCAAACTATAACAAATGTTTTTATCTTTGTTGTATATTTCTATTATGCTGATTTAGGGCTGTTAAGATATTCTTTTGTCTAGAATATTTTGTCTATTACTCTGATAAATTGAGAGTCGCCGACGGCGACAAGCTAATATCCTTTTGATATTACCATAGTCTAGAGTTTACTTTCGCCATCCTTCATTATTATTGTTATCTACACCAGATTTGTGCGAAAGTCAATTTAACCGTAATTTCTTAAATTGTTTGTTTGGCCATTTATGAACTTGGGGAGGCGTTCCGCATTTTTGTTGTGTTATTATTACTCTTCGGCCATTGTGTATGGATACAGCGCCTAACGCTGGACATGCCTCACACTCTCACTGAGCCTTTTGTCATTTATTTGAATAAAAATAAAACTCTCTTGTAACCAACCTGTCTGTCTAAATAGGGGGGGTTACACCGGAAGAAAAATATTGATACTGTACTTGTATCAAAAGTACCACCTCATTTTTTAAACAATATCGAAAGTAAAGTATTGATAACAGTAAGTAACTGTATTGACATTTTAATGTGAAAAAAATATTGATTTTATCAAGTAATAATTTCAACTTTTGACATAAAAATAAATTGTATTTTAATATTTATTTTAAAAATGAAAATTATAACAATTTAACCATATTATAGTATATTTAGGTCTATCACGTCTATGTTATGTGTTGGAACTTGGAAGGTATGACAGATAGTATTGTATAAAAGATAAGTTATTGTAAAAGGTTTTATTACCATACCAGCTTTCAAAATATCTATGAAAATTTAGCTGATGGAAAGTTATTTAGTAGATAAATATGATAAGTAATATATTTTTTCAATCTATTTTGTACCCTTCTTTAACCATAGTAAACATTTAATACCAGCATTAGTGAAGATAACAAAAAGTTGTTTATTTCGACATTGATTCGATCCCGTAGTGTGAGTACTAATTTCAGTAAAAGTATCAAGGGAAAAGTATCAAGTAAAACAATAACAGTACTAAAGGAAAATATCAATATTAGTAAAGTATTTATCCTATTTTTTACATCCCTAGAGATGGTTAATAGTTCTGAGAAATATACAGCTATGTGAAAGAAAATAGGGGAAAATGAGGGAGGGAAATAACAATTTTACTTCTACTATAATTCAGCAAAAAAGCTTTACATGTAAACTGAGGTGGCTCAATCGGACAGTAAAGATATATAAGGGGATCTTTTAGCTAGATATTCTGAGTGATATGAACTAAACAGAGAGTCAATTAAATAAGTGTTGCTATTATTTATATCAAAATATTATTGGTTTTATAAAATAAATCAAAGTATCTATTATAGAAATTAATCTGTGGAACCCCTGGGCACTGTTTGGGATCCGCAAAGCACAGTTTGGGAACCTATGCCTTAGATCATGAGGCCACCAAATTAAGTCTGAAAATATTGACATTTCTGAAATACATCCTCCTTAGTATTTTCAATTTTCGATGTGGCCCCTGTGATCTACCGAGTTTGACGAGTCCGCTTTTAATCATGAAAGACCATCAATCCGTTGTGTGTTGTTTCAGAAGATATTTTCAAGAAAGAGCTATCAATATAAAAACTAAAACTTGCATCTTCTTATTAAGAGCTGACTGACAGTTCACAGCTGACTTCTACCTAAATTTTGACTGTCAGAAGTGACAGTTACTAAATACATGTTTTTTCATCTCATATGGTTTAGTGTACGGATACATAATTTGGTCTGATAACTTTTCAAAGCCGTCAGCTGTGAGCTGTCACTCAACACCAAAGAAGCCATGGGGCTACTGTAGAATGTATTAAATAACAAAAAATAGATATTTCATTGTTTCTATCATATTAATATATTTTTATATGTTCAAATATTAGACAAGCCCACTATTTTTATAGTATAATTTGCTTTAAAAAAATGTACATATAATATCAATAGCTACAGCCCAATGTTAATAGGAAGGAGCTTAACCTGACAGCTTGAAAAAGTTACTAGCTTTACTTTCCCATATTCATACAGAAAGTCATGTTTGCAGCTGTCACTTTTGATAGATATAATTTAATTTCCATTTCTTTGAGGTATTTAATGCGGACTTCCTTAACCGAATGATTATATCAGCGCGTGAGTTATTAGCTAATTTAAATCTAGAACACACATAGCACCCAGCGCACCCCTTCCCAGTTTTGATTGAACTCTTGACTGTGGAGGGTAAAAAGTAAAATTCATTCCAACACTGATCAATTTTTCAGCCATGACAGAAATAGAACTTGGGAAGCTTAGCTCAGTATACAGACATGTTACCGAATGAGCTAAGATGTTGAACTCTTAGATATTATCAATACCTATAAAATAATAATGGTGTGCAATGCTTAAAAAAATCACAGTCGAAGGTCAAATCTCCTTCGATTCTGACATCTACAATAACCTTCACATATTCGAAAAATTTTAAAGGAAGGATAAAACTTCGATAAATTATCAAACGATTTAATTTTATCTTACTAAATATTACATTTATCGATACTTGATAATTTTAATTTTAAAAGTTACTAAACAGAATTTTAACACTAACTAGTAATTTAACTAACACAACATAAGCATGGATCAAACATGGGTAAGTAAATGGTAATATATTATAATAACTATTGCCAAAATAATTTTTAAAAAAAATTTAAAATACCTTTAAAGAAATAACACCATGATCACTCGTATGAAGCAGAGAAAGTGCTTTAGATGTGCTATAATTGCAAGCTTGATTCTAATGTTTGGTCCTTAATATCCCATCACTTTGGAATTATCTGTGACAAACTTACGAGTGCATTTTGACACAGAAGTTTTTCATAGCTTCTTCACATTGTCTTTTATTATTCAAAATGGTTGATACGGAAAATTAGAAACAAAAATGGAATTTAATTTATAATTATTATCATAGAAATGCAGATAAAAAGACATGCATGTGTAAAGTTTGCAAAATAGTATTATAAACTCCACGATGTGAGTAAAAATTAAAACTTAATTAAGAAACAAATAGCCAAAGCTATTATTTATGCTTTTTAGTGAGGATTACTCCATCTAGATATCATATTCTTAAGATTGAAAAATGACACCTGGACAAAGGAATCGAACCCAAATCGAGCCAAAGGTCCCGGGTTCGATTCTCATGTCCAAGTGTCATTCAATTTTCAGAATAAAACTTAATTGATAAGTTACAAAGCTTATCAGTAAGCCTTTGTGCATTAGTTATTAATATAGTTCTTAGGTAACAAATAAGGAAATTTTCCTGGCCCTTGTTACTGAAAAGATTTAGAAAAATAATTAATTCAAAAATTAAACGGAGTTAAGTAACAACAACAAAAATCCTAGATAGCTTCGACTTTTCTTTGCCCGTTTAAAGATTCGCTTTGCATTTAAAAAGTGGCCTTGCACACCCCTATAAAATAACAATATTATAATAAAACTAGCAGTCTCGCACGGCGTTGCCCGTGAACCACTGTAGTATAATAATTATATAAGCTTGACAACCCCCCCCCCCCC